>JTLS01000972.1:0-11870 GCA_000826855.1 Basidioascus undulatus | reverse complement strand
CCCGCCAGCGTAACACCCGTATTACATAGCCCCCCCGTCCTAATTTGCATTCCCCGCTCGCCCGCGAGCCGCTCAAGCTCCACATGCCCCACCGGCGCGCCCCGCTCATCCAGGACTGAAAAGCCGATCGTCGGACCTTGCTCGGCTTCCACGCCGGGCCAGGCGCGGTGGATCCGGATCACGGGGAGGGAGTTCCAGTGCCGGAGGAGGGAGAGTTCGCGGATGGCGAAGTGGGTCAGGGTGGAGGTGTGCGAGGAGGTCAGGGGGAGGGAAGAGAGGGGTGAGCGGGAAGAGAGGGTGAGCGAGAGGGAGAGGATGGAGAGGTAGGGGGGCGTGCCGGGTTCCAGGGACTTGTGGGGGGTGGGAGAGGGGTGCGAGAAGTTCGGGGCGGAGATGGAGAGATGGTCGATTGAGCCGCCCCCGAAGTATGGAGGGTGCAGGATGGGAGGGGAGCGGAGGAGGAGAAGGAAGCCGAGGCCGGTTGGGAAGCCCTGGGGGTTGGGGGGGGTCAGGTTGGGGTTCTGGAGAGAGGGGGACAGAGAGGGGAATGGGGAAGGAAGGCAGGGGATAAGGGGCGGGAGGGAGAGAGGGAAGACGCACGAAGATCTTGTAAAACGACCCCACGACAAAGTCCGGTGCCTCCTCGAGCGGTACGCCCCCCAGATCCAGCACAGCCGTACCCAACCACGCCGCCGCGTCGACCAGCACCAGCGTGCCCTTCTGGCGGCGCTTGACGCGGCGGCACAAGCCCAGCCCGAGCCGCTGGCCCGTGGCATTGCACTGGGCGGGGTACGCGAACAGGTCGGGGCGCTCGGGGTCTCCCGAGGGCGTCCAGCCGGCTTCGACTTCCTCGAGGTCGAGAGGAACGACGGAAGAGCCACGAGCGAGCGCGCACCCCCGCACACCGACGAGGCTCGTATGGGCCTGGCGGAGGTACCTGAACTGCGCTCCTCCCTCGGCGTCTGCGCGCCAGGGGAACCCCTCTCCCACCATCCGTAACGACCCTGTCGACCCGCTCGTGAACACCACGTCCCACGGCGCCTGTTGCTCGGGCGTGCGGAGCCCCAACAGCGACGAGAGGACCTGCGTGCGCGCGTGGGAGATGGCAGCTGCGCTTCGGGAGGAGGAGGCGGAGCGCGAGTGCGGGTTGGAGTAGAGCATGGTGGACAGGGTGGAAGTGAGGGAGTGCAGTGCGGATAAGGGTGCGGGAGGGGAGGCGGCGTGGTCGAGGTAGGTCGTGTCTGGAAGACGGTTCAGCGTGGGAGTGGGGAGGGGAGAAGGGAGGAAGGTAAGTACCTCGGAGAGAGGGGTACTCTTCCGCTATTAACTTCGAGAACTCTTCGTCGCCCAGCCCGTAGCCATAGCCGTCCCCCGCCGATTCGAGGAACTCCCGCCGCACGCGGGCTGGGTCCCAGGAGGTGAAGGGGGATGGGGAGGGGAGGGGCTTGGGCAGCGCCGGCGGGTGGGTCGAGACCATGAAGGGCGGATGGGCTGCCAGAGGAGGGGATGAAGGG
The DNA here is from genome assembly GCA_000826855.1 of Basidioascus undulatus. NCBI lineage: Eukaryota > Fungi > Basidiomycota > Geminibasidiomycetes > Geminibasidiales > Geminibasidiaceae > Basidioascus > Basidioascus undulatus. The sequence goes on along the minus strand of JTLS01000972.1, from coordinate 10,356 downwards.
AGGTAGAGGCGTGTGGTGGGGGGGGATGAAGAGGAAGTCAAGCAGGGCAGCAGAGCACGGAGGCGGACGCAGGTGAGCAACGGCGATTCGGGTTCCCAATCGCCGGCGGCGGACTCTTACCGCCTCGTATCGGTCCCGTCTTCGCCGTCCCATCCCCTTGCCCACTTCTTGCTCGAATGCAATCAGCAATTTGTACGGTAATTTGATGCAACGCGCTCAAGGAGAGTTCGTCTACTTTTCACGAGCAGCCCAGGCAAACGCGAGCGGGTTTGATGCAAACAGCGCGGTCACCGTCGATTAGCAACAAGACTTGTCGGCGGGTTGAACGGAACCGCAAATTCAGTAGGCGAAACAACGCCGAGCAGCTGCAGAGCGGGAGTGAGAGGGGCTGAGCAACTCCCGGTCATAGAAAGAGTCTTACCGTGCCAGAAGTGCTTGTGAAGAGGGCAAAAACCATGCAGGTCAACCTGGAATGCGCGGCCCCCGTCAATCTCACACCTGTGGGGAAAGGGTCGATACACCAGCGCACCATGCCAGACCGCCCACTTGCGCGCCGGGGCCGAGGCCCATGGTCCAGTAGCTGCAGAAGAAGAGGAGCGTGTAGGTGACGATGACGATTGGGAGCTGTGTATAGTTAGGAGATAGTCGGTGGAGGTAGCAAACGTGCGTAGCAGGAAAGACTGACCTCGACAATGATCAGCGCAGTAACGAGTACAGGCCACCCATTGATCCCGTTGCGTTCATGGGAGACCTGAAGAGGAAAACACATGAGCGTATGAGTTTTGAAACTCACAGTGTCTCGGAGTAAGATAGCTCACGAAGATGTCCATCTTGCTTTGATAGTAGAAAGCGATGCCCAGCATGAGGGCCGGCGAGGACTGAACAAGCGTGAATATGCCGAGGCTTGAATACCAACGACAGTCGTGGAAAGCTTGTTGTTGCTTGTGAAGAGAACTCAGCTTCAACCCTGTCGGTAAGTTAACTGTGCGGGATAGGAACAGAATCCAATGAATATTGGGACGATCAGCCACGTGCCTGGCAAACAAGTTGCAGCTTATTGGTGGAGACTCACCCCGAAGTAGACCCCGGTAACCAGCTTGGTCGCCCAGTAGGGACCGTCGCGCCACTGCGCCCGGAAGTTGCGGCGAACGAGCTGGAGCGTCTGCGCCGAGAAGGGCATGGCCAAGGCCGGAGCCTCGCCCGCTCCCGCAGGGTCTGCAGCAGCGTTCTGTGCTCTGGAAGTGATGCTCTCGATCGAGCTGAGGAGCGCGCTCGCCTCGGGACTCTGCTTCCAGAGGCCCGGCCAGTCGACGGTCGTGCCCCCCGACGGTCGGGATGATGTGCTCGGCGGGGTTAGCGTTCGGGGCGGCGGGGGCACTACGAAGACAGGCAATGCATGAGAAGGGGTGAAGATGAAGTAGCAGCTAAGGGAAAACCGTTGCGTACCCGTGCCGTGCGAAGTTGCTGTCGATCGAAGGGTCAGCTACGTTTCTGTGTCATTTCAGCCAATGAGAGAGATATACCTGTTCACAGTCTCGGCGTTCGTGCCCGTCGGACCAGCGTAGACATCTTTCCACCCGGGGCCAATAGAACGACCGCATCGAACATCTGAAGAGCGCGCGTAAGATGGACGTTTGATACGAAGAAGACGCGATGACATACCTCGAAGAGATCACCCGACGATTGGTGGACTACGCGTTGCGAGCGGGAACCGATTAGACAAAAGGGTTTTTGAGGAGCAGACCAAAAAAAACCAAACCCACTGGTACACAGGACAGCGAGGCCGGAAGCAGCGATTTTGTGGAGGAAACGGACGATATCGTAAGCCGCTTGGGATTACAGACCTGTCCACCCGGCAGGTCAGTATATAGAAAACTCTCTGAGAGGCGAGGGAAAGATCTACCGGAAGTAGGCTAGTCGACAGGCAGCGAGAAACTTTGCAGGGCGCACTCATGTTCGTCAAGGAACAGCAGCTGTAGTCGGGATGACGGGTAAGCTGGAGCAAATGTAAGTACTCACGAAATCAGGCTTCGCAACCAGCTAACCACCAATTCTCAGGCGCTTGTCGCTCCTCGACGCCGAGGCCGCCCACATCCGCGTTGCCGACGACCGGTTCCGCGATGGCCTGCAGCTCCAGGAGCTCGATGATCTGCTCCGCATACGCGAGCTTCTCCTCGCGCGCGATGCTCTTGTCTTGACGAAGATGGCGCTGTAACTGAAGACACTCACGAACACTACAGGGGGACTGCAATTAGAAAGTGGTTGCGAAGATGTGAGAATAGGAATGGACGTACGTGGAGAATGGCTCGTGTATGTCGCCTGTGGCAGAAAGTGTAAGCTTGTAGAGTCAAACACGTCCTCCTCTTAACACACACCTACATTGCTGAACGAAGCCAGTCCGGCGACCGAAGGTTGCGTCTAGCGACCGGCCGTCGATGAGGAACTGACCCTCGACTTTGCCCGTCGACTTCCGCTGGGAGGTCGGCTGGACGATTCCATTGACGCCGTCCTGTAAACAAGTAGCGGGTCAGAAAAATCCCCAAAAAGAAAGTGTACCGAAGGAAAAGAGGCCAAACAGCAACACCTTGTCCTTGCCGTCGATCTGCACGGTCTACCGCACATCCTTGAACGTGAAAACGCTGGCATTCGCGAGGCGCTTCTCGGCGTGCTCGTTAACCGTTTCTTCAGCATGCTCTTTCGAGTCCTCTGATTCCTTCTCGCTCTGCTGCGTCACGGCTGGGACGTGTGCGCCGCCCTTGAACAGCTTCGAAGACGAGGACCAGTATCCTTGATGATGATCGTGCTGCCGAGGACAACCATGAACGCGTAGATGACGAACCTGTACAAAAACGGTTAGTGCCCTGATTTTACATTTTCAAAAAAGTGGTGGGACGTACATTGCCCAAAGAATGCCGACGTTGCGCCAGATGTTATCTGCCAAGTACCCGTACTTTAGGTCGAGCTGTTCCAGAGTCGTGAGCTTGATGATCGGCGAAAGAAGGAGTAAACGGGGCTCACATAAGTTGATCCCGGGACGTCGCGTTGATCAGGCTGCCCGCCGGTGATGGTGCAGCTTGGTAGGCCAAGTCGCCGCAGCCCTATGAACGTATGATCAGAGGCTGTATGCAACATTTTAAGACAGCATACACGTACATGGCCGGAAGGTACCAAGTCGGTGTCACTGTGGTGAGAGTACGCGTCCGGAACTCGTTGGCCAAGAGCGCCTCGAGGGCATACGCAGCCGGACCTATTCGCAGCCATAAGCGATCGAGCCGAAGGTGCAGTGCTATCGTACGCATTGAAACGACGCATCCACGAGGCCCACCCGACTACAGCAGAGAGTCAGCTGTACTGCAATAATGTGGAACCCGAAACGGAAGACGTACGCTGTGACGGCTCAGGCAGCATAAAGCCGGCGACAGTTAGAATGGTAGCGAAGAATCCGCCAAAGCGGACTGCGACGGAAAGTTACATGGCAACGGCGATCACCAGCTTTCAGCAGGCAGCTTGATGTGAAGGAACGTGGGGAAATTGACCCACATTCGGAGACCAAGAACCTAGATAACAAGGCAGGCAAGACTGTCAACCAGCTTTAGGAGAAGCACTGCCAGTCATGATGAGTGCGTACCGATCATGCGGTACCTGCAGAAGTATGTTGTAGGTCAGAATAATGCGCATGTAAAGATGGGGTCGGAGCCCTCACATGACGGTAACAGTCATGTACGTCGTGAAGACAATGAATCAGAAAGTGAAGAAGTACTTCGCGCCCGCATTGAGGCCAATTCTGAGCCCGGAAGCATTAGCACTGCGACCGAGCCGGCAATGACTGCGGCAGGGCTGGCGCATAGAATGTAGAAAATGGAGCTGAAGATGAGGGTCTGCAATGCGTAGAGCGGGGTGTCGGTGACCTACGAAAAAGAATTAAAAAAGTTTGGTGGAGAAAGGATTAGGGCCCAGGTGCGTACCATTTGCAAGATCGTTTGAGCAGTTGGACTGTAAAAAAAGCGAGCTTGCGGTGCTCGATCAGGAGAGGACGAGCGTTGACGGTCTAGTTCAATGTGACTGTAAGTTGAGAACATAAAACTGAAAGCTCTGGAAAAGTCGTACCGTTAGCACCTCGCCTGAAGCGGGCATTGAGTCAAGGTCAGCATGCGGCAAGTACAGAGGAACGGGACTGCGGAGCTGCGGCTGCGTCACAGTGCGCACCGAAACTGAAGATCACGAAGCTGAAGGGGGAGAACCGTCACAACAAGTTGTAATAATCATAAGAATATACATTACTATAATATCGCAAAGAACATTGCTGTGACGATTGAATAATAGTCAGGGGTTGTAGCTGGCTTTGGTTGAGGATCCAGGCGTACCGCCTGCAGTCGCGAAGCTACCATCTGCATTTGAAGCAGGCTTGAAGACTTCGGGGAGAAGTGAAAATGAGAATTTGGAATTCAGTGTAACGATAATGTGACAGCCACATACAGATGGCGCCAACGATGGTGGCCTGAAGCGTGTTCGAGACGATGCGGGTGAAGAACGTTGCAAGATCCGCCTTGGTAAGCTCGACTGGACGCTTGACGAGCGCCCAAACTGAAGGTAAAATAATTAGCATGGTTATTTCCCTCTATGTGTGCATAATAATGACAGAACTGCTGCGCGAAGTTGCTCTTGTAGGGGTTGCGGCTGCCCGTGAGACGGTGCTTGCTCGCTGTCACGGACTGGCGGAATGAGTCCGCGTTGGGCGTAGTTGAGTGGGAGTCCTGAACAAGTGGGGGAGTTGCATTATTTTCAAATGCTTTTCCGCTAATCTCAATAAAAACGCCTACCTTGTAGGCCTTGATCTCACCCTGCAGCTTGGCGTAGTACGAGCTAGAGCGGATGTAGGCTGCCATCTCGGAAGGAGTGTGAGGTAGAGGGCCGACATGGTCCTGTAGGTAAAGGATCCTTTCAATGAGCCTTACCGGGATCAAGTGTTGGAAGAGATGTGCTCACAGGCGGAACGGTCTGCTCCGTGGGGCTCGTGACCGACGTCAGGAAGTCCGGAGTCCTGCAGCGGCCCCGAATCGACTCAGCAACGGTTAACTTGGTCAAACACGACCAAGAGGAAGAGAACTTGCATTTGACGAGGCTTCTTCTGCCAACCCTGCTGGATCAAGAACGGCTCGGCGTCTTCCGCACGGCTCTGATCAGGGAGTGTATAAGTGAGTTGGATGAAGTTGGGGGACTGGCTCATTGAGAGGGTGAAAAGCTTACAGTAAACACCATCTCTCCTTCGTATATGAACAAGACTCGGTCGAAGCACGTGGCGTACATCTCATCCGACGCTTGGTACTGCAGGACCTCCGTGAGCTTCGGACGGGACCAGGAAAGTTGAAGAGAAGGAAGTACACTTGAAACGATCTGCATAAATTAGAACCAGTTCAGTCAGGGAAAGGGGCCTCTTCAACAGCTGAGTTAAGTACGTTTGTCATCCTGGTCGACCGTGACAGCTCCTTGAGGACCCTGAGGTAGTGCAGTGCAACAGCGTAGTCGAGGCCACGGATTGCTGTATGATCGAACGATTTTAATAAACAAGCTGTTATTGGTAAAGTTAAAGAGCCGAAATGGGTTACAGTTGTCCCAGAAGATCAGGGCAGCGTTTGTGGTGAGCATTTCGGAAAGCGACACCCGCTTGCGCTCTCCGCCAGAAACACTGAAAGACAAACTGCGTCAGCTTACAAAGGGAGGAAGAGGAGTTGGTTTGGACAGGTATGCTCACACTCGTACAAAACCGTTGCCGACCTTAGTCCTGCGAGTGTGGGGCATTCCGAACGCGTTGAGAAAGCGGGTTGTCATGTCCTCAACAAACGTCTTGCGGTGAACGGGCTGGTCAAGGTTGCGAGGCTTCTTGAGGGTCTGTTTTGATGGCACTGATCAGACGAGCTCAAGGCACGGTAATCGATATCAGAATGTGACTGACCAAAACGGTGTCCAGTGTCTAAGCAGTGGCATGGCCGCGAAAAGCAGTGAGTAAGCTGCGGCGAGGAAACACAGTGCGCCATGGGGCGTACCTGTTCGACCGTGAGGCTTGCGATGTGGATATCTTCTTCGTTGTTGTAAGACGATGTCTCCTCGGTAGTACTTGTAGGCCTCATCGGTGGAGATGCTCGAGTACTGCACGTTGCCGTCGATGCCGGCGAAGGGGCGCGCTCGTTGGCGAGCGCCCGAACTGAGTGGTGAGCAAGTTCAGTGCAGGGCGACCAAGGGTCACTTCAGGAATAGGAACGTATGGAGAGTGGAGCAGCCTGCACCGGGACGACCGAGTACAAGCATAGTCTCCTCCGCAGAAAGTACCCCAGCGAAGGTCCCTGGATAGGCAGAACAGATGAGCTCTTAATCGTCCGTGCAAGCGCTGAGGGTGAAAACGGAAGACGAACAGATAATAGGGGGCGTGGGACCCCACTTGATGTTGGCAAGCTTGCGAATGAACCCGAAAATATCCCACACTTGCAAAAGGCGACAATCGCATTTCCGGCCCTCAGCGTCCTTTGGTAACAAGCAGGAGTGACGGACCTTCAGAAGCGAAAATTCCAGGCCCTCGACTGTCGCTCGCGTTGCGCCGGTGCCGGCACAGTGAGATCTTCAAACGCGACGCCTACGGAGTGGAAGCCTGCATCGGGGAGAAGGATGGTGCCCGGCTGAGCAAAGAGAGACTGCGGACCTAGCTCGTCTGTGACGGGTTGCCCGTCCCCGTCCTTGGGGAAAGCGTCCACGGGCGTGTTGGTCACGGTCCGGTCGAGAGGATCCGTCTCCAACTCGTCGCTTGAACCAGCCTGAAGAGTAATGCACAGTAGAAAGTATACGAAATGTTAGGGGCAGAAGGCATTCATGTGGTCGGATGTGGCGTGGCGTTCTGAGGCATTTTCTGTCAACAAGGTCATGTTGGTGGTCTGAAATTCTGCTTTAGTGGTATAACAAGGTGTGGCTTTCCTAGGCCTGAGCCTGGCGGCCATGGACTGCCAATAAGCACTTCATGGTGAGGTCGCAAAGACACAGCTCGCTGCTAGTCAATGCCATTAGGTACGTTCTTCTGCCGTCTGCCCCCTTCTTGGACTCGTACCGCCATCATCTCCCGGCCCGACACCCTGTCACCCTGCGATGCGGACGGTACCTGGGGCCGAGCCTCGTACCGCTTGGTGACGCTCATCTTTCCGCCTCACCGTACCCAGGCCTCGAGGAGGGAGGGGGTGGAAGATTCTTTGGGTAGTCTCTGTCAGTCTAGTGCCTTGACAGAGCGGTGCTGAGTGGCCAATCGCCGCGGAGTCAACGTCGCCTTCTCGTCGGGGTGAAAGCCCTCCACGCTCGCACGCAACTCGCGAGTGTCCTGATTTGGGCTGTACAGAATATCTTCAGGAAATTTTTTCATAAAGAAATTCGAGGATTGTAAACCCTCAAAGTAGCTGCTCGCCGGGACGCCTGCAGGGGAAAACCCACAGCGTATTCTCTCACAAGCTACGCCTTCGATTCGTACCAACCGGTCGCTCACCTCGGTCAGGTCGTCACCTCGATCAGGTCCTCCCATCTTGGAGCGGATCAAGTGTCTGAAGCGGACCTCTGACGACTAAGATTTCAGGCCGGCACTGTCCTGCGAGCTCATAGCAGTCCGGAGTTCTCTCTCCAACATACTGGTTGGTGCTCCAGGTGTCACCCAGCAGACTTCCTCGATCGACCACACTCTGTATTTGTCCACGTACCGCAGCTCTTTCGATACGTGTTGAAGGTGCGCTGGGCTCTTCTATGAGCAGGGAGCAGGCCAATGGGAAGCGAGCCAGCACTGTACTCACACACCCTACAGTCTCGGAAGCAACGCGCCTTTATCTCCGCCTCTCATCCTCGTGACTGACCCCTTGCAGTCTACCGTGCCTTCCTCGCCGCGCACCAAGACCCATGAGACCTCCTCTTCTTTTACTCTCACCACCACCATCACCATGTCCTCCTCCTCCCCGAGCCCGCACGCGGTCATCGCCTCCCTGACGCCTGACTACTCCCCCACGCTCCGCTTCCACCTCAACGGCTCCCCCATCATCCTCGACGGGAACACCGTCGACCCCGAAGCGACGCTCCTGGATTTCTTGCGCTCCCAGCGCGGGCTGACGGGGACTAAGCTCGGGTGCGGCGGGGGCGGGTGCGGCGCGTGCACCGTTGTGCTGCAAAGTCGGCATCCGGTGTCCAAGAAGATCCAGTGAGCCTCCTTCTCTCTTCTTCCTCCTTGAATTACCCCCGAAGCTGAATGGGGAACACACAGACACCTCGCCATCAATGCTTGCCTCGCCCCGCTCATCAGCGGTCGGTCTCCCCTCCTCTCCCTGTCCTCCCCCAAACCAAACCCCGCCTCTGACCGACCACCAAACCCGCAGTCGACGGCAAACATGTCATTACTATCGAAGCGCTGGGCACGTCCGAGAACCCGCATCCTCTTCAAGAGCGCATGTGGCGGCTGCACGGGTCGCAGTGCGGGTTCTGCACGCCGGGTTAGTCTCCTCCCTTCCCTCTCCCTTCTCTCTCCCGGCAAACGAACTCCCGAACTAAATTTGAGGAATGGGGGGCCAGGAATCATCATGACCCTCTACGCGCTCCTCCGCAACGGGTCGTATGAGCACGGCTACTCGCTCACGGCCGAGCAGATCGAGCTCGGCGGCGCGCTCGACGGGAACTTGTGCCGCTGCACGGGGTACAAGCCCATCCTCGATGCGGCCAAGAGCTTTGTGGGGGAGGTCGGCAAGGAGGGGGAGGGGGAGGTCGTCGTGCCTGTCAACTTTGAGGCGGCGGGCTTGAGGCAGGGCGAGGGGAAGGGCTGCAATGGCACCGGAGGAGGTTGCGGGGGCTGCGGGACGAAGACGAACGGGGTGTGCAACGGCGACGGAGGAGGTGCGTGCCGTTTCTTATTTCTCAACCCGTTCCTCCGCAAGCTCACAGCCTTCTCAACCAGCTTGTTGCGCTCCCAAGCAGCCCACCCCCTCCCCCTGCGGCCGCGCCGACTGCTGCCGGCTCTCCTCCCTGTCCTCCCCTCCCAGCACCCGCACCTTCCCCCCCTTCCCCCTCAAGCCCTACACGCCCTCCACCGAGCTGATCTACCCCCCTTCCCTCGCCCTGCACACGCCCATCCCCCTCCGCTTCGGCACCCCCACGCGCCTCTGGCTGCGCCCCCTCCCCCTCCGCTCCCTCCTCCACATTCTCCACTCTTACCCCAGCGCGCGCCTCGTCTCCGGCTCGTCTGAGCTCCAGATCTCGCACTCCCACAAGTCCGCGCACTCCACCACCGCCCCCCCGGATACACAGGTCCACATCTTCCTCTCCCCGCACATCTCGGAGCTCTACACCGTCTCCCTCCCCGCCTCGGGCAAGCCGGCGCTCGAGTTCGGGGCGAACCTCCCCCTCGCCGAGCTCGAGCAGCTCTGCGCTGACCTCGCTCCGGCCTACCCCGCGCTCGACGCCGTCCGGCACCAGCTGCGGTACTTCGCCGGGCGCCAGATTCGGAACGTGGCGAGCGTCGCGGGGAACATCGTCACGGCCAGCCCGATCTCTGATCTGAACCCGTTGTGGGTCGCGTTGGGGGCGCGGGCGGTCGCGGTCCGTCTGAAGGAGGGCGGGCAGGAGACGGAGGAGATGGAGTTCACGCTGGAGGAGTTCTTCGTGGGGTACCGGCGGACGAGGCTGCCGGAGGGGGCGGTGTTGACGAGGATCGTGGTGCCGCTTGAGGAGGGGTGGGTGGTGCGGGCGTACAAGCAGGTGCGTTTGCGTTGCCTTGCGAGGAAGGGGGCATGGGGACTGATGAGAGGTGGGGGGTTGGTGAATAGGCGAAGAGAAAGGAGGACGATATCGCCATTGTTACGGCGGGATTCGCGATCCGTGTTGGGGAGGATGGGACGGTTGGTGATGTGAAGTTGGCTTTTGGTGGTATGGCGTACGTCGGTTCCTTCCCCTCCTTATGCTTTCAGCTCGAGCATCTCACTGACATTGCATCCCTCTTTGCAGGCCCATAACCGTTTCCGCCCCCACCACCCAATCTTTCCTTGTCGGTGCGCCCCGCCTTCCCCTCTTCTTCCCCCTATCTCCCTCGCACCCCTGAACCCCTCTACCTCGCACAGGCAAGTCCTTCCCCGCCCCCGCCACGCTCGAAGGCGCGCTCGACGCGCTCGGCAAAGAGCTCGATCTCCGCTTCGACGTGCCCGGGGGCATGGCAAGCTACCGCAAGACGCTCGTCCTCTCCTTCTTTTATAAGTTCTGGCACGACGTGTGCTCCTCGCTCTCCCCCTCTCTCAAGCTATTGTCCTCCTGGCCTCCCTTTGTCTCTCCACAGTATAAGAACCCCCCCTCCCTTCT
>JTLS01000971.1:0-11892 GCA_000826855.1 Basidioascus undulatus | reverse complement strand
ACTATGGCTTGAAGCGGGAGGACCTCATCCTCGGTGGGCTGAAATTTCCCGTCCCGTCGTTGCTCGCGGCTGCGAACTGATGTTGAACCGCACGCAGTTCTGGGGACGCTCTCCGCCCGCAACTACGCCCAGCTCATCACCATCGACCCGTGCGTCTGCTCCCCTACCGCGCTCGCTAATCAAGCCCATCCGCCTAATGCGTCCATCTCCCTTTCCGCAGCCCGCCGGGCGAGATGCACTTTGATATCCTCCCTTCGTCCCATTCGTGTTCGCGCTCCTCGTCTGACTCCTCAAGCGCCGTCGCGTCTCCCTCCCCGCCTCCGCCAGGGTCACGCCGGCCCTGGGGCGTCTGGAGGCACCAGCTCTCGGCCATGCCCATTCCCAACGGGCTCAAGCGCAAGTCGAGCGCGTCCGCGGCGCTTGTGTCCGAGGAGGACCTCCGCGAGAAGGGCCCGCCGTTCTATAGCGCGAGGGTCTCGAGTGGGTCGGCCGGGTGCGTTCTCGCTCACTGGCTTCGCTCGACTTTTGATTGGTTTACGCTGACTGGACTGGATGGCAATGGAATGAAACAGAGAACCCCCCGCAGTTCTTTTGCTTGCTCGCCTCCGCTTCCGCGAGAACGATCCGCGGCCGACGAGCCAGTGAACGCTGAACGTCCTCCTTCTCGCGCTCTTCCTTCGTTCGTTCACCAGACCCTTCACCCGCTGTTTATTCGTTCATCATCGGATACTGTTTCGCACATATTCCCGTCGTTTCATGAACACCCAGCAAAGTCGCATCGTTTGTTTACCCCCGGACTACTTGAAAACCCCGCTCTCAGCGGAGGATTCATGCAGTCGTCCTGTCTGCTCTGTCTGTCTGCGTCTCGGGAGAAGTTTGAGGATTGTTTTGATGCTCCAAGATGCAAATGAAGAAGTGTTATTGGGGCGAAATACAATAAGTATCGATGGTTGGACTCTGGCAAAGCAAGACAAGGCGCGTCCCGCCACGTCGTGTCTGACTTTGCCTGCACCTCTGCACATCGTTGGTTGACTGTCCACCTCAAGCTCCGATTTGGCTCTGCAAGCGATTCAACTTACATTCAACTTCTAGCATGGCCGGTTCGTTGACCTCGGTGCCTGGCTCCCTTGCTCCTTGCCCCTTCCCTCACCTTCCCTTCCTCATCCTCCTCCCGGCTAGCCCGTGGAGACGCATACGCAGCGCGCAGACCTCATCGACGCAGAGCGTCTGTTGATCGCCTAGAGCGACTTATTCTATCCTTCCATCCCAAACATCTGCTCTAGAAGGGCACTCAAACCCGCGTGCCCTCCATCATGTGGACCCGGCGTCCCCACCTCCCGCTCGCCTTCCTCCTCCCTTCCCTCGTCTCCGCAGCGACCCCACTCGCACGGTGGGGGCACACCTCCGTCCTCCTGCCCTCCTCAGACTCAGTCCTCTTCATCGGCGGCCAGCTCGCCTCTTCCTCCTCCTCCTCACTCTCCATCACCGCCTCCGTCCAGTCGCTCTCCCTCCCCTCAGGCGACCTGCACGACTTATCCTCGTCTGCGGACCTCCCTGCCCACGCCTGGGCCTCTGCAGCGCTCGGAAGTGACGACAAAGTCTGGCTTATCGGCGGCGCCACGGCCGACTGCAGCGGCAGCGACATTCGCATCTTTGACGGCCAGAAGTGGACCGAGGGCGAGGCGAGCGGCTCTCCGCCTCGAAGGAGGCAGGCCTCCGCCGTCGCGGTGGGGGGCTCGACGAGCGCCCGCATCTTCAACTTTGGCGGTGTGGCGGACGAGTATTCTGTGCGTTCATACCCTCTTCTATCCGCTATATACTGCGAAGCGCTCAACGTACCCGCCATCCTTGCTTCCTTACCAGTGCTCCACCTCCGGCACCGTCGGCTACGTTGGTCTCGACGTGTACGAGACGTCCTCCGCAACCGTCACCACGTCCTCCATCTCTACCTCCTCCAACCCGCCTCTTTCCAACTATGCTGCACTTCTGCTGCCCGACGGCAAGAGCATCGCCTACATCGGCGGTTCTCATGTCGACGGCTCTCTGTCCGACTTGAGCACGGTCCGCATCTACGACACCTCAGCGCTAGCGTGGACGACTCAGGTGCTCTTGCCTTCTATTACACCGTCGCCTGTTCGCCTGCCGTCCAGTTCACTGAATGATGCTTGAATGCACACATAGGCAACGACCGGCACTGCCCCCAGTGCGCGCATCGGCCACACCGCCATCCTTCTGCCCTCAAACAATCGCATTCTCGTCTTCGGCGGCCAGGCATCCTCGTCTGCATCCGCTGCAACCCTGGCCGAGATGTACATGCTCGACACGCACACGTGGGAGTGGTTGGCACTCACCGTTGCGGACACGCCGGCGCGCTCGTGGCACACTGCTGTTCTTGCGCCTGACGACAAGTGCGTCCGATCACACACTCTCTGCTTCCTGATTGTCTTCCTGTACTTACTCCTTCGTTGCTTGTCATAGGACCATGATCGTCGGCTTTGGCCTCGAGTCCCCCGGCACTCCCTCCGCTGCCATTCTCTACTACGACACGTCCGCGCAGACCTGGTCGACGTCCTACACATCCGTCACGAGCTCCTCGTCCTCTGCCGCGGCGGAGTCGACCTCAGCCGCAGGGCAGACCGTCGCGCCCACCGGCGTGGACCGCTCGACGCACACGGCCTACTTTACGCCCTCGTCCCTCCGCGTCGCGTACTCTGTCACGTCCACCGCGTCCCCGGCGTCCTCCTCTTCCTCCAACCGCACAGCGAGCATCGCAGGTGGCGTGACCGCCGTTGTCGTCATCGGTGCGCTCGTCGCGTGCGGCGCATTCCTCTACCGCCGCGCGTGCAGGCACGCCCGCGACTCTCAGCAACAGCGCTTCACGGCCTTCCCCTCCCGCTCGTACGGCAACAACAACGACGACTCTGTGCCCCCGCCTTCCCGCCTCTCGCGCCTGGCCGCCCTTCTCCCCGGACGTCCGCGCGCGGGCTGGGCTGAAGTGCACGGGTCCGACGCGGGCGACGCCGCGGAGAAGGGTTCAATCACTTCCTCCTCTTCCTCTCACATGACCGAGAAGGCCTCGCGCGTGTCGTTCATCCCCCCGCCGCACCGTCTCCGCGCCTCGGCCCACCGGGGCAGCGCGCCCTTCTTCCCACTCGAGACGCCCGACTCGTTCTTCCCCGTCGTCCTCCCCGACTCCGCCACGGACGCAGCGAGCGTGCGCTCATACCCCTTCCTTGAGCCATATGCTCAGGCGCCCTCGTCCCGCTCCGGTTCCCCGTCCCCTGCACCCTCGCTCGAGCAGGAGCCGATGCTCGAGGCCGACCCGAAGCGCACCGCCGCGGTCTTCGTTGACGAGTGCGAGGATTTCGCCGACAACAACGACGAGTGGTCCGCAGGCGACGACGGCCTGCTCGTCCCCGAGCCCGAGCCCTCGTTCCGCCGGTCCCGCCTCCCCTCCCTCAAGTCGTCCTTCACCCCGCTCGCCATCGACTTCCCGCCCTCCTCTCCCCTGCCGCCGGCGCCGTTCTCGGCGCACGAGCAGCCCGTGGCGCGCCGCCCGCTGCCCACGCCGCCTGCTCCTGCTCCCGCTCCCGCCCCGCTACAGCTCGAGGATGTCCCGCTTGACTCCCCCGTCCCGCCGGCGGCGCCTTTCGCTGGCCCGCCGCCCCGCCCCGCCAGCCCCGCCGGGCCGAGACCGTTCGTACCTTGGGCGCACAACGCTTCGTCGCCCTGAGCATGTGGTTGTCTTTGATTTCTCGCTTTTCTGCTAGTTCCACGTTGCGGACCATGTCATTCTTTCTTCTTCGGTCTTATCTCTATGATCACCTTGAGTGTCAAACATTTCACCATCTTTCGTTTCGTTTCTTCTTCCTCCATCTTGTTACTCCGCGCGCGCTCACTTGATTGCTGTGCTATGTTATGCATCCTGCGGGAGGAACCTTGAAGCACACATCGTGCAAGACGTTCGGCAGATCGCTTGCGTACGAGACGGAAAGCGAGTCGACTTCGATCTCTCCCGCCCATGGCCACGCCGCCGGCGAACGAGGCAAGACGATGGCTGCAAGGTCTTGCCTCCATCTTGAAGTACTGCCGGATTCGCTCGAGGGAGACCTGAAGGTCTGGTGGTTTCATAAATCAGGAACAAGAAACGAAAAGGAATGAAGCGAAGAGAGAAGAAGCGTGGCTTGCCATATGAAGCTCGAAAGAGGTTACCTGCCTGACGGAAGAAGCAACTGACAGAGCATAGGAGGCCGGGGAGGGAGTTTCACATTCAGTCACAGTATAACGTAGCTTTACGTTAGAAGATCACCCACTTTGTTCAGAGACTTGGTTGGCAAACGTGAGCGCGAAAGCGGCAAGAGCGACTGGGACGCCCCGGTACAGTACAGCAGCGGTCACGAGGCCAGAAATGGTGGTGGTGATCAACCGCTGAGAGACAGATTTTGAAAGTTAGGGACTGTCCAACAAGTCTAATCACCAGAACGTCCAGCCAAATACGTACTGCTCGACCACCAAGCAACTTCGTGAAACGACCAGTCAGCAGCCGTACAGAAGACTATGAAGGTCGCTCATTATTCAGATCCCAGTAGCGTGCCATATTAGACTGGTGGAGAGCGGCTTATGCGGGTGTGTGCAATCAGATTAGCATGTTACTCTTTCAACTGCACAAGGCGTACCTAGCATCTCGCTCATCCGAGAAGCTCAGACAACCGAACGCCCGATAAACCTGGATGCCAGAGATCGTCTCGGTGTTGATTGACAGTAATGGACTACCCTGGACTTGTCTGTATGGTTTCCTCCCCTGTCAGTGACCTGACGCCCGGATGTGTCGTGTACGACCTACTGAATCCGTCGGATTTCGCGGATGGCGACGCCGTACGCCCGACCAATCTGAACGTGACAGTGGGTGTTAGGCGACATTCCGGAAAGAAGGAAGGAGGAGATAATGATAATCTGGGCTTACATTGCCAAAGATATTTATCGCGGTGCAGGACGGGGCGCCTAGTCTCAGCCTCAAGGTACCGGGAACCTGCACACCAAAAGAATGGCGTACCAGTCACAACAAGGTTAATAAGTTGCGCTGTTCAAAGTTCGCGGTTAGCCTCACAGGCTCACAATGTGGAAGATTGGAGCCAGAGAACACACCAGGAAGACCGTCATCCACCTCTCCCAAATCGTCTTTCAGTCTCTGTAAAATTTCCCCCTGCTCGTGGTGTCCAGCCACCGAATGGGCGCGCCGAGCACCCGGTTCGGTGTGTCTGTCCAACGTCCGTGCCCGCAGGACTTTCAGCGGTTTGGATCTTTGCCCGTTTGAAGTAGCCGTCACATACCGGGAAAAAGCGTCCTTCCTGCCTGCATTTGGCCCCCGTAAAGGATGAAGTACCGGAGCAGTAGTATGACCTGTGCGCCGACTGTCGCTGCAGCGTAGAGAGACATGTAGTACAGGAACGCCATTTTCGAGCACAAGAGAGAAAGACTCGAGGCTGTTGATGCATTATATTGAGAACACTAAGACTGTGCACGAAGCGATATAAAAGCACGCACATGAGCACGAGGGTCGTGAAGACCCAAAACACGAGTCCTCCCACACAGCGCGCGAGACTGCAAGGAGCGCTCCCGCTGGGTCAGTAATCTTTGCCTTTCCGTATTCCTCGTCCTCCTCCTCGGGAGCCACGTTCTCCTGCATCGCGACAATAGATAAGCCGTCTATCTTCCCTTCCTCGGCAGGTCCAGCGTCCGTATCGGCTAGAGTCGTCGCGCTCTGGCCGATGCTTGGGGAGATGCCAGCAAGACCGTCATCTTCGACCGAGTCCTTCTCGAGCGGCTTCGCAAGCGAGGCGAGAATTCCCTCAGCTGCAGCGGACGACATGAAGTCAGACGACGAGCCGGTGAAAGCACAGCTACCGTTATCAAGAGCGATCTGGACATTCAACAGGTTAGTCAATCGGGTGCTACGTGCTATAGGATTGACAGCTTACGACGTGTGCTGCGCATGGCGCAATGAGCCGAGCGTGATGTGATACGAGGATGACGGTGCGGCCGTGAAAAAGAGGGCCATAAGGCATCCCGTGTAGATACTAGTCAAAGAAAAACTTGAAGGCGATGTCAGCACGCTTCATAGTCAGGAAAGACAACATGGAACATACTGATGTGCAGTGTTGCTGTCGAGCGCAGACATGATGTCGACCAGCAGCAGCGTAGCAGCGCGGGAGTATACCGCATGGGCGAGCGACACTGATTGAGCATGGCAATCAGAAACGTCTCCAGGAATTTTCCGGCATGCAGTAGGGACGAGACGAACCTCGCACCTTTTGTCCGCCACTGAGCTTTATACCGCGCTCCCCAATTCTGGTCTCGTCGCCTTCCTGGGTGACAAGCCAGGGTGAGTTAACGGTGTCAAGCAGGTTTTAAATGGAAGGGTTGGCATGGATCGAACGAGCCAGTTTAATATAGGTACTGCTTTATCTGAGAAACGCTCGGTAGTAGCCCCATTGGGGGCGGAAAGCCCAAAGCTCATGAGAGCGAAGAGGATGTCGCTACGAGGGGCGAGGCACAGGGCCACGATGGACAGGGCGAAATAAACCCTTGAGCTAGGAAAACGTGTTATTAATCAGTAAGATCTTTAAGCACAGTGAGTAGGGTCGGCAAGGAGGAACAGCAGCTCCATAGAGCGTGAGTAATTCAACAGCTCCAAACACGTTCCTCAACATGACAGTCAGAGCTGCATAGAGTCTTGGGTCTCAGGGCCTAGATTAAAGTATACAGGCCGCTTGGTGAGCCAACTAACTGAACATGCGGAAACGAGTGGGTGGGCAATGGAAGACACGAGACACGCAAAAAGCAACAAATCGCAGGCATTGTCAGACAGGTAGGCATGCTCAAGCAAGAATCGGACGTGCTTGCCCGCGCTCTTTCCGATCATAGAGATTGGCCGCTGTCAAGCTGTGTTTTAAATCAGGCATCTGTGTGTATCATAATATCATGCACTTCCTTTCCGGGGGGGAGGAAGGGAGGCGGCATGGCCGGTTGAAAGCGCTGCCCGATACTTGGATTTTCGCAAGTTTATATCAGCTCCAAGAAGCTTCTCTTATTCGGGTTGTGGAAAGCAAGATGATGTCCAGCTCATGCAATAGGATGCTTGGAAGACTTTCTCAAGCAGCGACGAGCTCGGAGGGGAGGGCGCGCCCGAAAATTTTCACCACTTTCCTGCTCACGTTGAGCTGTAGTGCTTGAGCGCCTTCTTTTCGCAAGTCCAGTGTAGGTCCTCATAGAGTGCTCTCAGTGATCCGCAGTCATGAGCGTGAGGCTCTGTGATGCATATGGCGAGAGGAGGGTGGGGGTTGATGGTGCAATTGGGACTGGCGCTGACGTGCTCGTTGGCTGCTTCGCTTCCTTCTCCCCCCACACGGCGCCCAATCGGCATTTCCTCATTTGGTCAAGTTGTACCGCTCCACAAGCACCATGACAGTATACCGCGCTAATAAAGTGATTGCGCGATCATTGCCGTCGCCGCCGTGAACGGGGTGGTCGTGTTAACGAGCACGCAAAGCTTCGCAGGCCTGCACACTATCGTATGCTGGCGCGAGTGCTGGCGCTGCTCGCTATGCGCGAGCTTGTGGGCCGTTGAAGGTTGCAACGTGCCGTGTAGGCTTTGCGGACTGTGTAGAGCTACACTGATCTTGGTGCGTTCGATGGAAGTGTGGGAAGGGACCGGTCTGCGCGAGGCTGACCAGGGGAGTACATGCTTCATGCGGCGGGACAGATCTCGCGGCTACGACTCGGTAGCGGGGTCCGCAGAGATAGCTTGTGCGCTGGGATCCGGGCTATATAATAGCGGGAGACCGACCAGCTATGGCCGCGGACTGGCTGCTGCGTGAACTGCTATCGCATTCGCGCAGCGGTAACATCGACCTCGGCGCGCCCCCCCAACATCTTTACGATCACGACCACGAATACCACCACCAGCACCTTGCCGGACCTCCTCCGACGGATACACAATCTCCTCCCTCAAGCCCCAACACCCGCGGTCTACATCACCCGCATCCCCTCCCACATCGCCATCTTCGACACCTCAACGAGCCGGCTTCCGCCGGATCGACGTCACCTTCGGGATCGCCAAACCTCTACGCTCATTTCGCGCCCATCCGCGCGCCCTCCCCACTCTCGGCACCTCCCACACCGACTTACCACCACGGGCACCACCCTTTCCCGACGACGCACGAAGCCGACATGCTTCTGTGCCATACCTCCTCCGTCCCCGCCGGGCCTGCCCCCAACCACCCTTCTACCGCGTCGAGCGCGGACTTCTCGTGGCCCCCACTCGACCCGCAGCTACCTTCCCCAAACCCCCCACCTCCCCAAGCACCTTTCAACGCTCCCGCCCCGCCTCTCGCCTTCCTCACCGACTTCACCCAGCCGCATCTTCTGTCGGGCAGCTTCCCAATCTCACCTGCGACCTTTTCGCCCCCGGCGTCCGCGTCCACGCCTGCGAGCGACGCCGACGCGTGCGAGCGTGATCCGAAGGGCTCGGGAAAGGGGAAGGGAAAGGGAAAGGCGCCGTTGCGTCGCGGGTCGACTGCGGCGCTGAGCGATTCGAGCGACAGCAATGGCGCGTCGGGCCTGCCTGTTGATCGTGCTTCGTTCCTGGACGATAAGCGGAGGAGGAATACCGAAGCCAGTGGTGCGTCCCTTTCCCCCTTTTTAATTCTTCCGGCCGGTCGCGTTGCTCAACCAGGGAGAGAATCGTGCTTGCAGCCAGGTTCAGAGAGAGGAAGAAACAACGAGAGAAGACGCTGGAGGATCGCGTCGCAGAGCTTGAAAAGGCCGCGGTGCACTTGTCCGACGAGGCTTTGAGTCTGCGCAAAGAGAACGGTACGCTTTCCCATTCTCACCGCAGACCTTTGTACGCTCTTTGACGTTCCATGTTGTGAAACCGCAGGTTGGCTGAAGAGCCTCATCGAGCTCAAGGGCGCACGGGAGGCACTCGTAAGTCTCGTTGTCTTCTCCTTGACCTTTGAGGCATTACAAGCTAATCTGCCGGGACTGTGTTTCGACAGACGCAAGCCTAATCTTCCAAAGAGTCCAGCAGTAGCGACAAGGGCCGGCGGTCGTCGCGCTCGCGTCGGCGCCAGGGTGGGGGCGAAGGTGATGGGGGAAATAACAGCGAGGGGAGCTAGATGGCTGTATCTTCACAATGAGCAAATCCCGGTTCGCTGTGACTGTAGGTTCGCTGTGACTGTGAAAAGCGTCTCCGCCCAGTTTCAGAACGGTCGAGGTGTGGTTTCGCTCGGAAGTAGTGATTGGGCCTTGGGGTTGTTTTCTCATAGGCATTCTTCCTGCCCGTGCTTAGACCACCTGTGTTATGTCGTCTATGTTCTTAGAGGGGTGTGTCGTTTCTCACCTTGTGGTCAAAAAGACAGAAGAACAATCTCCCAAGGCGACGAAAGGCATCACGCGGAAAGGGATTCGTCGAACGGCAAGCGGCGGCTGTCGGCTAGCACCGGCCCGGCGCGCCGGGTCGGCACTGGGGCAGCAGCTGCCCCTTCGCCTTACTTGACCACTTTCACCGACACCCCACTCACAACTTCAACGCGACCTTCGGATTGCTCTAGCATACTTCAATCCCACAGACTGTAGAACGCAGGTGTAGAACTCCAAAACCATGCTGCGATCCCGTGCGGTTACCAGGCTGCGAGGGCGCCATCGTACGCTCGCCTTCACCTCCACCCTCCACCCCCCACCCCTTGCGGCTGACGTTCCAAGCACAGTTGCCTCCTCGAGATCCCGGAGCTATTCCACCACCACCTCCGCCCCTTCCGCCCCCCTACCCACCGTCATCCGCGGCCCGTACGAGAAGACGATCCCGCACCTGGGCGCGAAGCTAGGGGCGCCGGTGCTGGTGCAAGGGACTGGGAAGGCCGTGGGCAACCCGTCTTATTTCGAAGACGTGAAGGCGGGGGAGGAGCAACTGATGTGTTGGTGTGGGTGTATTATGTGCAGTCCCTTTTCCATAACTCTGTCGCACGCGATTTCGGCACAAACATCGTCGGCGCCGTCGCCCCCGGCAAAGGCAAGGGGTCGACCTTCCTCGAGCGACCGGTTTATGACCGACTTTCCGATGCTCGCCCTTCCTTCCCTCTTCCGTCATGTCTTCCCTGGAATGCGCATCACAGAGTGAACTTGCATGAGGAGGCCGCCAGGCAGTGCGCGACTTCAAGCCGTACGCGACGGCCGTGTTCGTCCCGCCCAAGCTCGCCGCAGACGCGATCATCGAGGCTGTCGAGGCGGAGATCCCGCTTGTCGTGAGCGTGGCAGAGGGCATTCCGACCCATGATCAGTTGCGGGTGCGTCCGATTTACATTGCTTTTCAATCTGAGCAGGGGATGTTGATCTGTGCGGGCGAACCGGAAAAGGTCCAAGCTGCTATCCGATCTCAATCAAAGTCCAGGCTTGTAGGCGCTAATTGTCCAGGGATGATCATACCCTCCGTATGCCATCTCCATCCTCTTCTCTGCCCACTCGCTGGACTGAGCCTCCCAACCCGAACAGGCCCGCTTCAAACTCGGCATCCAGCCGCTTGCTGTCCACTCCCCTGGGCGGATCGGTGCGTCTTCCCTTCTTCCCCCCACTTCTCCCTCTCAAAAGTATGCTGAGACTCTTGGTGAGGGAAAAGGAATTGCCTCTCGCTCCGGTACCATTTCGTACGAGCTGGCCGCGCAGACCTCGCAAGCCGGGCTCGGGCAGTCCGTCGTGTTTGGGCTGGGCGGAGACCCCTTCCCGGGCACGCGAACATGGGAGGCGCTCGAGTGGATGTTGCAGGATCCGGCGACGGAAGGTAAGCAGATCCCTTCCTCCTCGCTGAACTGTGCTGCCGAGGCTGATGCTCCTGGGAACAGGGATTGTGTTGGTCGGTGAGATCGGGGGACACAGTGCGTCGTTGTGCCCTATCTTGTTCCCTTCCGACTCCGCGGAGAGCTCACTGTGTCTGCCCGCGGTGTGGATGGTGCGCTTCACAGTGGAGGAGGAAGCAGCCTCCGTCCTGCTCGCGCACTACGCTGCGAACCCTTCCGCCCCTCGCAAACCAATCGTGGGGTTCATTGCAGGGCGGACTGCGGAGCGGGGGAAGATACATGGTAGGTCCAGCCTTTTTTCGCTGCCTCTCCACCATTCTCTCCTCGTTTGCTCGAGCTGAGAACTCTATGGCTGGGAACAGGACATGCCGGCGCGGTTTGGTATGAGGAGTCCGAGACGGCAGACAGGAAGATTGCGTGCTGGGAAACTGCGGGCATCACGATGGCTCGGCACATTGGGGAGTAAGCCTACATTCGTTCACGTGAGATTGGGTGGCCTATTTCCTGGGCTGAACGTCGCTTTGCTGGTTTCGCAGAGTTGGGGAGCTGGTGCAGGAGGAGATGGCGGCGTTGGCCGCTTTGGGACGGTGAAGGCCAAGAGAGAGCGTAGAGGGGAGAGAGGGTGATTGAGAGCGCTGTGAAGGAAGATTAGAACACCGGGCAACGTATGGAAGGCGTTCTTTCCGTGATTCTACGTTGCATGTGCCGAAGATACCGGAAAAACAGAGGGGTTGGTAGTACAATAAATCGTCGATGACGGCGCGTGCATCGTGCCTCTGAGCACCCCGTGCGGTCTGCCTGACCCTCTCCCGCCGTTTACCGGTCTTTGAAGAGCCGTCTCTTCCTTGAATCTATAACCAACATTACATTGTTAGATAGTCGTTTTGGGCATTGAAGACTGCGCTTGAGACGGCTGTTATCTGCCCTGAAAATGACGTGAAATACGCACGTGTCCCGCAGCTTCTTGCCCTCCTCCAAGCGCCGTTCCTCTTCCTCCCCCCATCACCTTAACGGGCCCTCCCAGAGGCCCCCCCACACCTCC
>JTLS01000970.1:0-11917 GCA_000826855.1 Basidioascus undulatus | reverse complement strand
CGGCTTACTCGGCCTCTTCGGCGAGAAGGTCGACACGATCGACTGGTGCAGGGACGTGATCGCCAAGCTCAACGAGGAGATCCCCGCCGAGCGCAAGGAGGTCGCGAGCAACCCGGACAAGTACCCGCCGCTCAGTGCGTAGCGTTTCTTGGCCTCACAGCTGAACCGTATAGGCTGATCGCAAGTTTGGAACTATAGGTTCCTGCTTCGTCCTCTTCAACCAGCAAATCGCGGCGCACCTCTGCGCCCAGGCGCTCACGCACCATGCCCCGCACCACATGGCGGAGAAGCACACGGAAGTCGGTCCGGACGGTACGCATACACACGCTGATTGTCGCAGCCCGCATCTGCGCTCATCTGGACCCACAGACATCGTCTGGAGCAACCTCGGCATCAACCCGTACGAGCGCCAGGTCCGGCGCCTCATCTCCTACGGGCTCACCGCGGGCTTGATCATCTTGTGGGCACTGCCCGGTGCGTCCATGGGCCCTCCTCTTCGCTCAAGGTCTGTCCACGGAGACGCTTATGCCCGGTCCTTGCGCAGTCGCCTTCGTCGGTGCTGTCTCCAACATCACGTCGCTGGCCCGGCAATACTCGTGGCTCGGGTGGCTCGACGACCTCCCTGGCGTTGTCAAGGGTATCATCTCCGGTATCCTCCCGCCCGTGCTCCTTGCGGTGCTGTTCGCACTTCTCCCCATCTTTCTGCGATGTAAGACTCATTTCAACTTCGAAGCGATAGCGCAGGCTCACCCTCTGCATTCGCCAGTGTTTGCTCAGCTCGAGGGCATCCCCCGCCGAACGGGCATCGAGCTGTCGCTCATGACGCGTTACTTTATCTTCCTCGTCATCGTGCGTTTCTCCCTCGCCGACTTGCAGACTGCAGCAATCGCTAATCCCGTAATCCTCGGTACCTTGTCCCCACACAGCACGGTTTCCTGATCGTCACGCTTGCGTCCGGTATCATAACGTCGCTCCCCCTTCTCCTCAACGCCGATGCGACCACCTTCCCCACCATCCTCGCCAACAACCTCCCCAGCGCGAGCATCTTCTTCCTTACCTACGTTATTCTGCAAGGCCTTTCCGGCTCCTCTGGCGCGCTCCTCCAGATCGCCAGCCTGGCGATCTACTACATCAAGCTCTGGATCTTGGGCTCCACGTGCGTGTCTGTTGGATGTCGAGCGGGTCGCAAGCTGTGGGTGACCAACTTCATCGCTTTGATGTCACAGCCCTCGCTCGGTCTTCCACATTCGCCACGACATGCCTGCCGTCGCCTGGGGCACCCTGTTCCCTAACATCACTCTCCTGATCGTCATCAGTGCGTAGACGTGCATGCCTCGTTACAGCCCTGATCACTGACCGTTCCTCACTCGCGCACACAGCCCTGGCATACTCGGTTATTGCGCCGGTCATGAACGGCCTCGCGACCGTGACATTCTGCCTCTTCTACTTCACTTACAAGTACCTCTTCCTCTGGGTGCGTTACTCTTTAGCAGTGGAAGTCCCAAACACCTCGGCTTACCTTGCCTGCGCATTTGTGCTTCGTAGGTCTACGACATGCCCCGGTCGTCGGACACCGGCGGGCTCTTCTTCCCGAAGGCTATCCAGCACACCTTTGTCGGCATGTACATCAGCCAAGTCTGTCTCGCCGCACTTTTCTTCCTTGCCCGTAAGGGTCCCGCAGGGAACAAGTCGCAGGCTGCGCTGCCGCAAGGCATTCTGATGGTCATCCTCATCGTCTTCACCGTACGTCGCCCACTTTCTCACCCGGGCCCCCTATTTCACACTGACTGATCGGGAAAACTTGATCTCCAGGCTCTCTTCCACATGATGATCAACAACTCGTACGGCCCGCTCATCCGCTCCCTGCCCCTCACCCTCGCCGGCAAGTCGTTCTCCCAGACCGAGACGCCCGTGGCCGAGATCGAGGGCGACGAGCGATACCAGCTCGCTTCGGGCGACAACTCCGTCCCGCTCGCCAAGCTCAGCACGGGCCAGAGCTCGCCGCCAGACACAAAGAACGGGCTCCCCGATGGCAACGCAGTGCAGACCACCGACTACGCCTCCCGTGACAACGCCCCCGTGCCAGCCAAGCCCGCATCACAGGCGTCGTCGGACGTCGACTTTGGCGGTAACGGCGCGCTCGACGACCCCACAGGCCCGCCTGACCGCGTCCGCGACGTCGGCGGCATCGCGCAGGGCGGCCATGAGATGCTGTCCGACGACGCGTTCCTCCCGCCCGCGATGAAGGACGATCAGATCATCATCTGGGCGCCGCGCGACGACCTTGGCATCTCGGAGGAGCAGGTCGCGCGCCTGAACAGGGCGAACGTCCAGGCGACGACGGAGGGCGCGTACATCGATGAGAAGGGCCACGTGCAGGTGACCGAGTGAGTCCTTACCTTGTTTCTGTATACCGTGTTATCGCTGATTGGGTCCGCGGTTTAGCTACCCGCCGGGCGAGTACGAGTTCGAGCGCGCGGAGCGGGCAGAGAGGAATGGCAAGGCGGCCGGCTCGATATTCGCATAAGAACTTGCTCTGCACGTTTGTTAACGCAAACTTCCACTTCATACTGTGCTTTTTACGAACCCTATACCCTTCTACTTCACGACGGTTGTGTTATATTTGTCCATTCGTGATACGGAGGACCCTCGCATTAATCCGCAATCTCTATATTTTACGCACACGCACGCTTCGTTTCCTTTCAGCAATTATTGCTTCTACGTCTTGTGCTTCTCCTGTAACGATCTCCTTTACTTGCTATCAATGTGGACCTGCTTTCGGCTGCGACTACTCTAGTCTGCTCTTCGTGCATCGCATCGCTTGATCATTGACGGTACGACCATGTATCCGAAAGAAACAGTCTACAACTATGAACGTTACGTCTAGAAATTCTGAGACTAAACCCCTTCAACTACGATTACTTCTGCCTCCTGCCCGGAGTCAGATAATCATAGCACAGAGGCCACCTAGTCGTGTCCATCGCCTCCCACACGCTCCACGGCCGCGACAGGCCTGGGAACAAGAGCTCGTCTTCCAGCGTCGCGTTGCCGATACGGGCGGCGATGGGATCTTCGATCATGATTGGGCCGCCGTAGTCGATGAGCCGGTTGCCGGGATCGACCGACTGCCAGAGCGCCCAGATCCGATCGACGTTGGCGTGGTCTGGAAGTTCCGGTTTTAGAACTGTACCGGTTGGAAGGAGAAAGGCTCGACTCACGAAGATAGAATATGGGGTCATTGGGGGATGAAATGTCTGAGAAGAGGTCACTGACTGTCAGTCTCGGGTGCAGCGCAGCATTGATTGCGAGACGAAAATCTCACTACCGCGTTGTCCAGAAGCCAAGTCGCCTCCAACGGCGATATGCACACCATCATCTGAAAAAAAAGGCTCAGTCCTAAGCTCGATATTGTTAAATTTGCTGGTTTTTGGATGTGCTCACGAGGTCCTAGGCGTGCTCCACGTTCAGCAGGCGGTGCGCCCTCGAAGTAGTCCCGAAACTCCTCATAATTGTCATAGCCAAGGATTTCATCTAAGCGTGTGTGGTTGCTGGGAAATGAATACAAGAGATCAGTAACCAGGAAGTTAAACTGATAATTCAAGAGGTGGGCATACTAGGCGTGTTGGAAGTACAGGCCGTTCCTGAATAAAGTAGGCTTGTCAGCGATGTCCGGTTCCGAAGCTGAGATGACATCCAAATCCTACACAGGTGGAATACTTGGCTGCATCGAGGAGCGAAGATTTCGTACGAGAGTGTGGTTGAAGCTGTCCCACATTCGACACAGGTCAGTGAGCGAGTGTTGTGTCGGTGGCGCTTGCGGAGGTGACTTACGGGAACGTGATGCTGTGGTTCGCGAAAGCTCCATCGGTCACAAATGTTGAATCTGACAGAGAGTTATTGTGTCAATCTTCGAGCAAAACCAGCGTTTGAGGTGACTGCGACTCACTGAACGCCTCTCCGTCCTGGTACCCGCCTTGCGTACCAAATCCGATCTCCGGATCGGGATCCCATATGTGACTCTTCGAGAGGTCTTCCCACTCTTGGTCCCAAGCCCAGTCTAGTATATGGAAAATTTATGAAAAAGATGTTCTTGTGAGCAAGCACATTGCAAGGTATTAGGACTTGTTGTGACCTTACAGGGCATGTCGCCACGGTAATGGCACACGATCTCCAGTTGCCGATGGAACAGCCAAAGGAAGCTGCCAGATATTTTTGAAATCAGCCTGATGTTTCTATGAACGGTTGAAGCGTGCGACCAGCCACTTACACGCGATGCCATGGAAAGAAAGCCGCAACATGGTGCACGTCCTGTCCGGACTCCTGATGCACGTACACGAAGCTCTCATACCGCGATTGAGTCGGCCAGCTCTCGTTCAACTTCAATGGCGGAGCCTTCATAAGACACTTGACAGAATCGATGTAATGTTTCTTCTCGGGGCGAGTGAAGGTCTTCCAGTCGCGCCGCAGGGAGAGGGTCGCGCACTCGCGCGAGCCGAGGTCAACGGGTGTCGCTTGTGCTGTAGCTCGGCAGAGCTGTAGAAGTGCGAGGGGTAGGGTAAAGAAGTCCCGACCGCGCATTTTGAGGGTGGACTGAAGGGTGAAGAGAGGGGAGATGGGGAAGGGGGAGGCCAGCATATATAGCGAGCCCTACGGGGCCGCAAACGGCCCGAAAGAGGGGAGACTGCAATCGGTGCAATCTTTCCGATGCATGGAAGTTGGTGACGAGTGTATGTCCTATATCGATCTTTTCTCTGCTTGGGATGTGAGGTTGACACTTGCGGCGAGTCCATCTCCACCTGCGGCACCCTATCATATACCGCTTCCGGCAAGCTTCCGGTTACAGTCCGCTGCTCTCGTAGCGGTAAAGGTAGGTGGACACTGCATTCCGCCTCGGTAAGCAAAGCATACCTTATATGGCTGAAATGGGTTTATTCAACCTGTTACGGCTTCGGTGCAGGTGCAGGTCAAGCGGTGCACGTTCGCAGCGTCGTGCCGCGTACTGAACTGTGACGGTTTCGGCTTTGTTTTCTACAAACAGACCGCAAAATATTTGGAAGTTACAGGCAAGTTGTCCTCATTCCTTTCTATGGGGGGAATAGGAGAATCGATTGCCACCGAGATAGGCTGTGGGAGATCACCCTCTTCTCGTGACGCGCTCGACTAAGTTCAGTGCTTCTTCAGGCTCTTGCGCAGTTAGTAACGTTCAATGGGCTCAGTTCTGCACAGAAAAACTAGGATTCCTCCAAATAGCCGCTATGCCCGTGACAAGAGGTGCCCAGGACACTGCGCCGTATTTTCTGCTGAAAGACACGTCATAATGTGAATGACTGCACGATGCACTTGTTTGCAAAGAGTCAGTTTGTCTCAAGGTTTCGTGGGCAAATTGTCCATGTCCATCCGAGATTCCAGGTCCACCAACGGACAGAGGCTTGCGGAGCACTCGCGGATCCCGCAGAGCCTCTTGTACCGGAACCGCCACACGCACACACCTGCTTTCTCGCGCTCTGCTCTCTCCAAGGCGAGCTCTTGCGACACTATCCTGCACATTCTTCTCCACCTATCGAGGTCCAACAGCCCGATCGTCCAGATTCCAGAGACTCCATCATGCCTGGCTTCCTCGATTTGCCACTGGAAATCCTTACCGAGATCCTCGGTCTCGCGTACTCGCTTGGTCCTCGCCGGATCAAGTACCCTTCCTGGCTTTCACCCCCCTCCCCGCAAAATCCGTATACGTGGTCATCGGAAGGCCGTGTTACAGGCCTACTGATCTGCAAGGCTCTTCAGCCTATCGTCGAGTCCATCTTCTTTCGCCACCTGTGCCTCGACATGTGCGCCTCGACATGCGCGCCCAGCGGGACAGTTTCTTCAATTGGACCACGGAAGACCAGGGAGCTCGGTGCATAATACTCCATATAAGGGTGCCCTGTAGCCAATAGACGATCCCCCTATCCTGCGCGCCTGTGCCGGTGTCCACCAGCTCGAGATCACCATTGACTACTTCGAGACCCTACGCTCTGCTGCGCTGTTTTTCGAGACGCTTAAAACCTTGCGCCCCGCTGAAGCGTCGGTGATTATGGGGCAGTACAATTGGAAATACAGCACTGCAAACGAGATCCAGCTCGCGATGGTGGATGGCCTGAGCGGCACGCTCACGAAGTGGTCGCGTAAGAGCGATGCCGTCCTGCAAAAGCTCACGCTGAGCCTTGATCTTCCCATGAGCTCGTTTCTCAGCCTCGTCGAGCTACAGGTGGCTCATGTTCGATTCGACAGCTGGCCTAACGATCGCTACCCAGTGAAATGCAACACCTACCTTTCGATCTGCAGCAACCAGCTACGTACGCGTCGTAGAGCTTCCGCGGCGGAAGGATAGAAAGTCCCACTTTGAGGCGTCGAACGCTTACGCAGATCACCTAAATGCCATATCACCGTCTGTGCAGGTCATTGAGGATCCGCTGGAGTAGTGTTGGTCCGGAGGCGTCGCATCTGGGTGGTTGTCTTTGTAAAGGTAGAAGTTTGGTCGCATCGCAATGACATACATTCGCATTGTCACATACGCAATTATTGACTGTCGAGACCCTTTGAGGATGCAATGCAGTGCGTCAGTGCAGTATACGCTTCACTGTCGCACTTACCTCTCGATATCCTTTTCAGGAAAGAATCAGAAGAGTGGAATCCTTGTACCTGAGACTGAAAGCACTTGGTCGTTGAGTTATGATTGCGACTTGCACGTGTGGCTTAGGCTGCAGCCTGCAGAGAGATCTATACTCATCAAAGATCCCTGTACACCTATTGACGTCCAGAAGTTCAGTGGACGCATACGATTAGGTGTGGTTGTAACCGGGGATCACCTTAACCAGAGCAAGGCAGCGCAGGCAGGCGGAAGCTGACTTTCTAAGCGAGAGCGTCCGACTTGCTCCTTCATCCATCTGCTGCTGAACGTCTCCTCCGTTCGTCTCTCCAACCTACATCTTCCACACTCATCAGTATGTCTCCACAAACCCACGCCGACTTCGCGGACACAAACGCCGGCCTCGCCATCCTCTTTTCCGACATCCTCTTCCATGTTTCTGTCGACATGCTGCGGTCCAACTCGCCAGTCTTCCGAGACATGTTTTTGCTCCCCCAGAACGCGAAGAATGAACCAGAGCCAATCAGACTGGAGGAAAAGGGCGAAGTGCCTGGAGACTTGTTGAAGCTCTTTGACCCGGACAAGGCCGACAGTGCGCTCGCAGCTACTGTTAGCTTTACCCATTGCCTCGATGTCCTTCGTGCCGCGGAAGTATCAGGCAAAGCTGGCTGATGCCCATGCCGCGAAGCACATCAGCATCTTGGCGATTTCCGAATCGGTCTTCTTCGTCCAGGCTTACAGAGAGCTGGCGAGCTACGGCTTTGACAACGCCGGCGCCCGCATCCTTCCAGTGGCAGTTCTCAAACACTATCCTCGACGCTCCTCTTGATACCTGCCGTGTGGCTATATGCCCGGACACGTACGTGCAGCACGAGAGTGTGCTCCTCCGCCCACGCTGCATTGATAAGTACCCGCTGAGCCAGACAAAGAAACCACAAGGCCGGTGAATGCCCACACCCCTCGGAGTGCTCAACGGTCGGACGCCCTCTGGAGCGCACAGTTCTTGAGACCACCCCCTTAAGCTAGAAGAGCCTGTCTTGTGGCACATCGTCTGGACGAGACACCCAACGCACCCCCACGCGACACCGAGGGCCTCCCCGGCAGTGGGTGCAGTCTCTTGAGGGTACGCTCGTTACTTTGTCGATCTTGATCCTCTTGAGGAAGGGAACTGGAATTAGTAAGTTTCCAGGTACATCCAGAGAGCCGACCGCATTTGTCACGGTGTGGGTGGCTGAGGCGCAATGTCCAGCGACACGTCCAGTGGGCAGGCGGGCGGGACCATGTCGGATTACTGTTCTTGTTCTCAGACCGCTTGAGTGCTGAACTTCCCCAATCAGGTATACTTTATCTTGCTCTTCAGGAGTATCAAGTGCCGTGATTTCTTAAGCCGTTACAGTCCCACAGTCACCCTAAGAGGAAGGTCTGCATCTGCACACTCGCCCTTGCCCTCTATGCCGACTGTCTGTGCCCAAGTTGCGCTCTAGCCATCTGCTTCATAGCATGAAAAGATGCGTCGCCTGTATCTTTGAGACGGTTGTTGCCCGTTAGCCAATCTGTCAGTGGCTGTGCTCTGATGGTGAAGAGACATCACTTTCAATCCTCCTCGCCTTGAATCCTTCTTTCCTCCGTGGCAGCGTTGTCCCAGCCTCCTTTTCACTCACCTCAATCAACACACCTGCATCTCCATATCCTCCCCCCAGGTCTACCTCATTTTTTCACCCACTGCACACAACAAACAACAACACTTGCCCGGCCCCCCGGCCCGCCCAACCGCACAATACACCCACGTCCAATTGCCCGCCCGCGCCCGTCCGACCCAGTTACCGCGCTAACCCCCACTAATGTCCATTAGCGTCCCTCGTCTATAGCCGGCGCAGCACGACGTCAATTGCGTCCTCGTGCTCGGAGAGTTCGACTAAGTTAGCGGCTCATCATGAAAGGGTTAGTCAAGGCTGGTGGTCGGATCGGCGGCCGAGTCGTCGAGGATCGGCAAGGCAAGCGCGGGAAGGGGGAGAAAGGTTGTCAACCGTCTGTTTTCTGTGTTCGGGGCTTTTCGAGAGGTGGAGGACCTCAGTGGGAGAGAAGAACAGTGAGGGGAGGCTAGCAGCAGAGCAGTACTGGGTATCGTTTCTTTGGGTATGGACGACGGGAAGGATGTTGGGAGTTGAGGAGAGTTGGACTGTTGAAAATGAAAAGAAGCACGTGGTGAGTGGAGGGACTCGCCGACGCAAAAAAACGTGGGCGCCACGTATCCAAGGGTCTGCATGCGATGTTTCCGCGTGGCCGCAGCTGTGCGGGGGGAAAGCCGAGGATCAACGGCCGCCGCTCTCAGCTTCTCTCTGCCTTGCGAGTTCGTCTGTCTTCTCGTCTTCTGCGGGAGCTGAATGGAGTGGGATACGTGTTCAATCGTCGAGGCTGGATCGGGGAAGGGCGAGATCGCAAAGAGGCAGAGGCGAGGCATCTGCAACGACCAGGCGAAAGGCGAGGCTTGACAGCTGTCAGTGGCGCATGGGCGGCGGGATGTGAGACAAGAGAGAGAACTGCGGCAAACTCGAGCAGCTCGAGCAGCTCGCCTTCGCCGCTCGCTGCTGCTTCTCGACGCTCACGTTCTCTGGTCGCTTGCTCGCGCGTGGGAGGTCGCTCGCACGACTTTACGTTACACGTCGCGGATAGAAGTACCGGAGGAAGCAGTGGATCCTCTGTACCTGGCCTCGACCTCTCCCCTCCCGCCTGCCCCCGCTCTTCGCCCTCCGCCGCCGCCGGTGCGATCGACGAGTGGGCAACTCCGCACGCTTCCCTCTTCACACCTCCCTGCCTCTCCCCCCTCCCGCGACCAGCGATGTCGTACCTCCCCCCGACGCCGCCCACGCACTCGCGCAACCCCTCCTCGGCCTCTTCCTCCTCCGGCGCTGTGGGAGCTGGGCCTCCCCGCCCGCCCGCCTCGCCCGGCAAACGCCCGCGCGTCGACGTCCTCCTCCTGCAATCCCGCAAGCGTCGCTCCCCCCCGCGCCCCACCCAAGCCGACGGTGCCAACGCAGACTGCCATTGCGAGGTGGACGAGGAGGACGAGTTTGAGCCTGCCTTGCGCCGGGTTGCTGACGGTGCGTCGTTTTGTTGGCTTTTGGGAATTCGGGCGGCAGTCCCGGCAGGTGTCTTCTTCCTTCGCGCCTTCGTGGTCGTTCGCATGGTGGACGGCGACGGAAGGGCGGAGATCGGACGGCCCGACGGAAGGGCGGAGGAGCGGACGGCCCGGCTCGCGTGGCGGCGATCAGGGCGAGACGGAGGCCTGATGATGCGGATTTATTTGTGCACTCCGCGCCGTTCCGAGTTTTAGTGGCGCACACACGCACCTTCATTCGTATACACAATCAATCCTCAAAATCACTGACACATCCTCCTCCTCTCTCCCTTGGTCATCCGGTCACCCTCCTCCAGTCCAGCAATTCGACACCCCCGCGGCGCTCCTCGCCCATCTCACGACGTCCCCGCCCTCCTGGCTACTTAGAGGCAAGGTCGCCTGCATCCCCGCCCTCGAAGACTCCGACGACGACGACGACATGCGCTCCCAGACTCAGACGCAGACGCAGACGCAGTCCGCGATGGACGGGGAGCTCGAGGCGTATGCGTTCCCTGCACGGACGGGCGAGCTGGGCCGGAGGGAGGAACTCGATCGCGTGCGGAGCGAGTGTGTGAAGAGAGGGCTGCCGGTTGTCGGTGAGTCGTTTGGCGTGGAGGTTAGAGCGAGGGGAGGGAAGCTGAGTTCGTTTTTGGATGGGGCGGCAGCGTACACTGTCTCAAGTAGAGCGTCCGCGCCCGTAGAGACGAGCTTGGCCCCGCCCTTCACCGACAAGCAGATCCTTTCGGCGCTGCAAACCGTTCGTTCCATCGCTCTACTCCCCATGAGGCTTCCTCCGAAACTCACCGACCCTTATCCTCCCACGCAGGCTTTCATCCCCGCCCCCCCTCCTCCGCGTGCCCTCTCCCCGCAGCACACCGCCAACTCCATCGCTTCCTCCGCAGCCGCCTCAAGCGCGACAGCGGGGACGTCTTCGTACATCCCCCTCCGACTCGCAACGACGCACTCGACGCGCGCGCTCCTTCGCGCAACGGGGCAGACGCCCTCGGCGTCCTCGGCGTCCCTCGCCGGCGCGGGGGCCGCCGCGAGCGCGCTCCCCGTCTGCCTCGGCGCGAGCGTCGATGGTGGCGGCCCGCGCAGGAAGAGCGTCGACGTTGGTGGAGTTGCGAGGGCCCACGCGGAGGCGGAGCTCGAGAGCGTTGACTGTGAGGAGGGGAGCGAGGATGGTGCGACGCCGGGCGCGGGCGCGGGGCTGGGCGGCTTGCTGGGAGAACTGTTCCATCGGAGTCAGGTCATTGCGGAGGGGAAGGAGGACGAGCTGGATGATCAGTACGCCCCTTCCTTGCTTTCCTCCTATCCGCAACAATACTGACACTCCCCCTCTTCCATCGCAGCTGCCTGCTCCACCCGCCGCCCACGCCGCCCGCTTGGCTCTCACGCGCCGACCTGATCGCGCGCCTCGACTCGTGGAACTTCCAGCCGCACGCCCTGGCGCCCGCAGACCTGTACACCTGCGCCTCACTCCTCTTCGAAGCCGTCCTCCTCCTGCCCTCCCTCGCGCCGCATCTCCGTCTCGCCGACATGCACCCCTTCCTCCGCGCTCTGCGGCGGACGTACCACGCGCCCAACGCGTACCACAACTACTCGCACGCAATCGACGTCCTCCAGGCGACGTACAGCTTCCTTGTCCGGCTGGGTGTCGCACCGCCTGTGGGGCGGTTGAGCGCCGAGGAGAAAGGGGGGAAGGTGTGGGAGCGCACGGGGGAGGGATGGGCAGCCAGGGTCATGAGCGATTGGGACGTGCTGGCGCTTATGATCGCTGCTGTGGGGCACGATGTCGGCCATCCGGGGCTGAGCAACGCGTTCATGGTGCGTTCGTCTCGTCTTTCAAGGGCAGGGGAAGTGAGAGAGAAGTTGGCTGATGGTGGGGTGACGGAGAACAGAAAAACGCAAATACCCCGCTATCGGAGATCTACAATAACCAGTCGGTGCTGGAGAACGTGCGTGTCCTTCGCCTCTTCCTTTCTCGCTGAGTTTGCATGCTGAGGGGCGATGGTGGATGCCACACGCAGATGCACTGCATCCTCCTGGTTCAGCTCCTGAGGAAGCACGACCTTGGCTTCCTCATCGGCGCGTCCTCGTCCTTCCCCGCGTCCTCCTCCTCGTCGTCCACCAACCCCACCCCCTCGTCCTCCGCCGCCGCTTCCTCGAGC
>JTLS01000969.1:0-11928 GCA_000826855.1 Basidioascus undulatus | reverse complement strand
ACCGGGAACGAGACGTCCGCGACTGACATGGGCGCTCTACGCGCTTGCGGCCAACCCGCGCCTACAGGACAAGCTGCGTGCCGAGCTACGCGCGGCGGAGGTAGACGCCGAGGGAAACATCAGCCTGGACAAGCTCAATGCGCTGCCGCACTTCGGCAAGGCGCGTCTTACGCTACTTGCGGTCAGACATAAAAGCGCTAACCTGTGAATATTGATGCAGGTGTGCAGAGAACCATTAAGGTTAAACCCTCCATCACCAATATGAATAGGAGCGCCACCAATGCGGACGTGTGTCCTCTTCTGTCCACCTGTCTGCTAGCGCCCAAACTCACCTTCCTCGTTCTCTTAGTCCATCCCTTTTCGCGGCCCGTTCGCTCCCGCACCAGCCGCGCCCCCTTGCCCGCAATCCCGATCGACGCGAATCAAAAAATCTTCGTGCCGATTCTGTGCCTGACCCGGTCGCGCGAGATCTGGGGCGAGGACGCCAACGCGTTCCGCCCAGAACGGTGGGACGAGACGGGCGGGCAGACTGAGAAGCTGAGCTACGGCGTATGGGCTGAGCGTCTGCGTCTCTCTGTATTTCCTTAGCATGTCCCACCATCGCGCTGATCCTTTCGAGGAAACCAGACCACGCGCCTGCATTGGCTTCCGCTTTGCAATCGCCTAGCTTAAGGCGATTCTGTTCACTCTCCTGCGCTCGTTCGAGTTCTCCGCGCCCAATGCTGCCCCACGAGTCAAGCGCAAGGCCGGCATCGTGATGCGCCCGCAAGTGCGGGGCAGGGAGTCGCAAGGCTATCGCATGGACCTGATCGTCAGGGAGGTGGACAAGGAAGGAGCATACACGTAGATTAGAACCCGTCAGCTGGAGATTGTATCACGAAGTACGCAGCAGTCCGTGTTTATAAGGAGCAGCGATGGGAGACCCGGTAGAGCTTGTTCGCGCGGGTCTGCACCTTGTGTGTCTCGAGACGATCTGAAAACTGAAGGGACATCTACAGGCCCAAAATCAGTTACTCACAGCACGATCAGGCATTATTGTGGAAACGAGTTCTTCCATGCGACACACCGACTGCGTGGGATGCCCAGATGCACGCATGAAAGTTGAAATTATACGAACATTCCAAATATGAGAACGAGTATTAGCCAGTAGATTCTACTCAAAGGGCCAAAGAAGAAATTCTATGGACGTCGGTATAAAGGGCAAGAAAAGTGGGAAAGCCGAGGGTCGGGCGGGACTCTCAAGCGACGATCTTGTACTCCGCCGAGTTGAGCATCCGGGCCCGGACCGTGTAATCGAGCTTCTCCTGCCTAAGCTGAACGGTCCGGTGCACCTCGGGAGCCTTGTCGATAATGGCCCGGTGGCGACCGAGGTTCACCCTGAACGGTGGAGAGCGAGACGTTAGGACGGCGCTGAATCAATAGGGGGGTATTGAAGGTATGACTTACGAGAGCTTCTCCCTCCAGACCTCCTTCTCGGTGAGGTACCACTCCCTGATTGTGGGCAGGTCTCCAGAGTTAGAACGGCACGAACTGGACGTGGGGAAACTCACTTGATCGGCCACACCTCCAGAATCCACCTTTAGACAAACGGTCGTCAGTGCCGATCTCAAGCGAACACGCACCACGGGACTGACCAGCTCTTTGAAATCTTAAGCATATCATTGACAGGCGAGATCGCATCGAAATAGTCCTCGAGCTCCTCCGGAAGACGCGCCGCCGTCACGCCGTCGGTAGGGTCTTGCAGATGGTGGGGCAACGGCGGCGGCGGCGCAGTGATGGGGTCGGGACGCTGACGAAGGACGGGGTAGAGGCCGTGGATGTCGAGGCCCATATCGGCCAGGGCTTCGGAATGGAAGAGGATGCCCGTGTTGCACTTGAACGCTTGGCGGACCATCCAGCGGAACGGAATGCGGGCGAGGGCGTGGCGAGTGCCGTTCTTGACCGCACCGCCGCCTACGTCTATCCCCTCGAGACGACGGTTAGCCGGATGGTCATCCGACCCAAAGAAAACAGACTAACGCACCGCAGTGAGCCCCGGCGAACCAAACCTCCTTCACATTCGTCTTCTTGTGCGCGGTACCCTCCCGCTGGTCGAAGGCCGCGGCGTTCGCCATCGAGTCGTCGTCGTCGTTCTGCTCGGCGTCCTCGCTCTCGTCGTTGACATGGCCTCTGCCGGCCGTCACGTCCACCGCGGTCTTGCGCCGTAGGAGCCAGCCCGTCCTGATCTCCGCATCTTGCTGTCGGGTCCAGTGCCCCGCTTTGAACTTGGCGCGACGCTCGTCCAGGGCGACGGCGTGGCGAAAGTATCGGACGGCGTTGTTGGACTTGTGGAACGGGAGCTCGCGCGGAATGAAGCCGACCGAGCTGACACTATCCCTGTATTTCGAAAGTGCCGAATGTGAGGGGGGCGGTTAGCTACCTCGCCAGTTGCTCGCGTATCCAGCAGGAGCTTACCAGACGCCGATGAAGTGAATGCTGACGTCGATGGAGAACGACTTCTTGAAGAGGCTGCTCATCTCCCATCCTTCCCTGGTATCTTGTTTGTACATCCTATACGCGAAGGGAACCTGCTGGTGGTTGCAGGCCGGGAGCAGACCGACCTGCGGTAGGCGGAATAAAGACAGGTACAGGGGGAGGACCATGAGCATTGCGAGGTTGTTGTGACTTTCTAGGAGTGAGATGGTAGAGGCCCACCTTGTGGAGCATGCCAGCTAGAGCCCGAGCGGTGTAGGCGCCCCGCGAGAAGCCGAAGAGGCAGATTTTGTCGCCGTGCGTATCTTCGAAAGCGCAGCGGTGAGGGCAGAGACAGTAAGTAACGCCTGTCGGCAGCAAGGGCAGAAGCAAATAAAGCATGTTCGCCCACAATTCTGCATGAGGAACTCGTATCCATCTGTGTTAAGCAAGCGCCAGCAACCAGAGTCAGCGCTCCTGCTGGGAAGTCAGAGGAAGTTGGTGGGCATTCACCTCTAACGTGCTGCGCGAGCCCCGACCCGAACGCAATATCGAGCGCTCTCGCCGTGCCGATCACGATGGGGTTGACCGAGGCCTTAGTCGTATAAGTTCCCAGCCCAGCCTTAAGGGATTCCAGTCAGCAAGACCGAACTCGCGAGTATCATGGTCGAGCTTTCAGCGAGAACTCGAGAAGGTCGTGTAGCGAACCTGGTAGTAGACCAGCTGCTTGTTGCGATCGTCCTTTCTGAGAGTTCGTTGTCAATGCAATCTCGGCTTCAGTCATCACAAGCTGCTGGAAGAAAGAATCGGGTGCCTCTTACTTGAGGCATTCGAAAAATTTGACGACGTTCGAGTTCTGCGAAACGAGGGTGCTGCGAGTCAGCATCACTCTGCCCATTGTTCTCATACGTGTCTGGTAGATTATCTCGGCCCATCGCGGTGCTCTAGAGAATAAAACAACCGCATCGTACTCACATCCGAGTCGAACTGATCGCCGGTGCCATCGAAGCAAAGCACCAGCGTTCTCGAGCGGTCGTTATCCCCGTGCCTCGCTGCTTGGATCACAGCTGGCACGCTTTCCGGAAGATAGTGAGGTCCATCGTGAACGAATATCTGTACACCTTCAATCCCGTTCGAGAGCGGTTCGGGCAGGGCGGTGGTGGCGGTGCTGGCCGGGCGCGGGCTTGACGGGCGCGGGCTTGCTGGGTGCGGGCTGGCTGGGCGGGAGGAGGGGACTTGAAGATGGTCCATTTGATCGATGTGTAAGCTAGTAAGCTGAGAGTATTTTGATAGTAAGGGTGTAAAATTATCTGAGTCAAGGGTACCCTCCGGTGTAGAGGGTATCAGTGATGAGTCGAACGGGAAAAGCCATGCAAGACGCGGCGGATGCACCCACACAGCGGTATGTTCAATGTCGTTGGTCGTTCTTCTCTGCAGGGCAGGCATATGATGAAACACGACAGGCGGCTTGATGTACCTCATCAATGTGGACCATTTAACCTAGCGTGCACTCCGCGCAGGGAACGTAAAGCCACGGTCCGCCTTCTTCCGTCTCGCACTTTTTGCACGTCTTCACAGTGACTCCATAGACTCAGCCGGAGGTGAACATGTGCAGACCTCTCTCAGTTCCGAATTGTGCATTTGTGCAGAGTGGGTCGGTAAATGAGCTATACAACAGATTCCGAAAGGCCGCCATCGGGGCTTCAATGGTCA
Source organism: Basidioascus undulatus (assembly GCA_000826855.1). Taxonomy (NCBI): domain Eukaryota; kingdom Fungi; phylum Basidiomycota; class Geminibasidiomycetes; order Geminibasidiales; family Geminibasidiaceae; genus Basidioascus; species Basidioascus undulatus. The sequence goes on along the minus strand of JTLS01000969.1, from coordinate 7,764 downwards.
AATCTCCCTGGATGAGGCTGCCAGCTTCCCGCTCCTCACGATGCGGTCTCTGCTTCACACCTATTGGTGCAACAAACTCAGACCTTTCATTTTCCATTATGCTTCGGACTACCCACGACAAAGGCTGCGGAAGTTGGAGCACATTCTGATGTGCGCGAGCCACGTGCAGCGGTCCGGGATGCACCGTTGATTGTAGTTACTCGGATCGTCGCTGTCTGCGTCCGAGTAAGTTTGGGTAATAAAGTTCTCAGGTCCACTCTGATCGTGCCACAGGCACAAAGCACGACAAGTCAGACGTTTATACAGGCAGTCAAAGGCCGTGTCGGTATCGCTGCGTCATTTACCTCCGACTGCCGATGCCAAAGAGTGACTTGGGAATATTTATTCCTATTTCATGTGAACACAGCACATATGAATAGACATCTGAGAGATGCAATACTCTGTTGAGCCAGTTGAGCGGGAGACGCAGAATGCAGTACGGCCCTGGCTGGGCCACAAAGAAAGTGAATTAAGTTGCCAGCTTGAAGAAGGTTGGCCAGGGTTGGCCAAAATTAATTGTAAGGTTTGTGCTCGGCGAGTGCTACGTGCATTGCATAGACGAGCTAGCGGAGGCTAAAACATGTGGGGCTCGCATGCCGCACCGATATTATTCAATGTCACTGAGCGTCAACACCTCTTGCGCCAACAGAAGGGACCGGGAGGAGCGCTCAACCAACCACCGCTGATGAATATTCAATGGCTTCATGCACAGGCAAAGCACAGCCGCTTAATTGGTTTCGGATCCAGACTAGATCTACCTCCTTGCCAACCTTTGAGGGAAATCTGAGGCGTTTGATTTGAGAAGGGGAACAGGCAGCGATGCCATCGATGAAAGTCGCAGGGGCGCAGTAGGTGTGGAAGTACCGCACCAGCATTTTTAACGCAAGTGGAAGCGGCTCGGATTGTCCCCGACGTACGTTCTGAATGGAGACCGTCTCAATCAGCTTCGAGCCAGCTAGTTTGTACGTTGTGTCCCTTTGTTACGCACCTCATCCACCACTCGCAGCGCGACCGTCTCCACCAAGATCTGCCCATTGTTCTCTCTTACTCCATCACACTCTCTCAGTTACCCATTCTCTCGCCTTCCCAAAGCCAGCATGTCACTCTTCTCTAAGATTGGCACGGTGAGTGTCCGTTCTTCTGGGGTTCCTGGCCAGCGTTCAAACGAACTTCGACCTGCCGACCCATCTCGTATCTCATGCGGCACACCAACTCATAGCTGATCATCCTGCCTCCCACAGATCACCAGGACGATGAGAGCAAAGCCCGCCGACGCCCCCGACGGCCTGACCGACCAGGAAGCGGCCGCTCCTACGGCTGCGAAGGCGCGCTCGTCCTTCCTCAACGATTTCATGTCCCAGGCTAAGAGGGGCAAGCTGGGCGCGGACGCACACGCCATTCTCCAAGGCATGTCGACTATGGCGAGCGGTGAGCCCATCAACGACAGGGAGCTCTTGCTCGAGCATGGCGTTACGCTCCTACAGAACCTACCGGAGGTGAGTGCCGTTCCCTGAGGGGCGCAAGGTGAGATCGGCGTACTGATGCCTAGCACGCCGCAACAGAATTCGGAGCTCAGCAAGACCCTTTCGGACGCCTTTATCGGGGTGAGTTGCTCGCTTTCTTTTCTTGGAGGAAGTCGAAGTCCCCAGATCCTTGCTCTCGAACAACTCTGAACTGTTCTCGCCGCGTCCATTCCCCTTTCGGTCCCAACGCAAACGCAGGTTCTCTGGCGCGATCTGCCCCACCCCCCTACCAGCTACCTCGGCCCCCAGAACAATTATCGCGCGGCGGACGGCAGCGGAAACAACTGCCTGCTTCCTGACCTTGGCAAGGCGGGCACGCCGTACAGCCGCAGCGTGACTTCCACTACGCCGAGGTACGTGCGACTGCCGGCCTCCGGCTGCCATGCTCTCGGTCGCTACTTATTCGAGGACTGAACTGATCTATTCTCCCCTACCGTTCACAGGGCTCCCAATCTTCCCGACCCCGGCCTTGTCTTCGATGCTCTTCTGAAGGTCAGAGCTCACCTCGCTGCTTATCCAGCGATCTTGCGTGTAAAGTGGCTCTAACGCTGAAACACACTTCCTTGTGGAAACCCAGAGGGACAAGTTCGTTCCCCACCCCAGCGGCATCTCCAGCCTCTTCTTCGCGTTCGCCACGCTTGTCATCCACGAATGCTTCCAGACCAACCGCGAGGTGAGCCGCTCACTGCCACTACAGGTCTGAAAGGTGAATGTTGACTGCCCTTCTGTCGCTGCCTTTCCAGAACCACTGGATCAACGACACCACCTCGTATGTCGACTTGTCGACCCTCTACGGCAACAACGCCGCCGAGCAGGCCAAGGTCCGCACGTTCAAGAACGGGACGCTCTGGCCCGACGTTATTTCGTCGTCTCGAATCATGATGATGCCACCTGCCGTGTCGGTACGCAGCCAAATCGCTCTACATCTTACCTACAACGATCAGCATACTCACGGACGGACGTGTTTCCTTCTAGGCTCTGCTTGTTCTGTTCTCGCGCAACGTGAGCCAGCCGATACACTGCTTCCGCTTTTCCCCTGCAGACTCTTATGGCTGCATCGCCGCTTCATTCCTTCCCTCAGCACAACTGGATCGCTTTGAGGCTCCTTGCGATGTAGGCACCTCCTCTCGTGTATGGGGACGTCCGCGCTCAGTGCTCATTCCGTCCCCCCTTGACCTTGAAAGCAACGAGAAGGGCAAATACAAGTCTGACCTCTCCAAGCTCACCGACGAGCAGAAGAAGTGGCAGGACGAAGACATCTTCCAGCTCTCGCGCAACATCAACGTCGGGTTCTTCGCGGCAGGTGAGCCGCACCTTCCTCCAAGCGTGATTCCGAACTACTCATCGCTGAAACTCATCACGTTTTTGTCGTACAGTCGTGCTTCGGGACTACGTGAATGTTCGTGCAGTCGTTCCGCCATTTCATGTCGTAGTAAGAACTCGCACACTGATTTGCGTGTCTCGTGCAGGTCATCCTCAACACCGTCCGCGCCGACTCGGAGTGGAACCTAGACCTTGGGGCGGAGATCAAGTCGCGTACGGGCGACAAGCTGGAGCGCGGGACGGTCAGTACCCTGATCCTCGGTGGTCAGGTGCTCCTGTACTCATCCCGCATTCTTCCATTCTTACCATTATTAGGGCAACTGCGTTTCCGGTTCGTCTTTCTCACTCTCAAAATGTCCAAGCACGAACTCACCCTGTAGCAGTTGAATTCAACGTGCTTTACCGTTGGCACGCTGCGCTTTCGGAGGCCGACGATCAGTGGACTCAGAATCTGTTCAAGTGCGACAGTCTGTTCAGGTTCAAAGGCGCACGATGTGCTGACCGTCTGTCTTTCGCGTCGTACAGGAAGGCGCTGTGAGCATCTTTGCTCCTCTGCTCATCCCCTTGACCCATCTCACGACACTTATTTGTTTCTCTCTTCAGCGGAGAGCGCGATCTCACGACCATCACCCCTCGAGAGTTCTTTGAGCTTGTCAACAATGCCGAATCGGCACTCACGGGCAAAGAGCCCAAGGACTGGGAAATCCGTAAGTCGTGAACTCCTGGCCAACTATGTCGCCGTTTTGTCACCTGTGTGGGACATCATCAACGCCCGCTCACGTCCACCTTACCCCGCGCAGACGGCCTCAAGCGCGACCCTGACGGGCGCTATGACGATGCGGCTCTCGCTGAAATCCTCAAAAAGGCGACCGACGAGCCTGCAGGCGCTTTCAAAGCTCGTGGATCTCCGGCGGCCTTCAAAATCATTGAGGTTTTGGGTATGATCCAGGCGCGGTAAGATGGCACGGTCGGATTCCAGCAGTTTCACTGTCATCTGACTGCCGCGTCCGCAGCGACATCTGGGGCGTCTGCACGATGAACGAGTTCAGGAAGGTGAGGACAATGTCCATTTCTCCCCTCCTGTCAGGCCGGATTTGATACCGCGCCAACCACCTTTGCAGTTCTTGAACCTCAAGCCTTTCTCGACGTTCAAAGAGTGGAACTCGGACCCCGAGATCGCGGCTGCTGCTGAGGCACTTTACGTTCACCCGGTACGTCGGATATTTCGAATTTGTCTCCACGATGCGTACTAGTCCTGATTCAATGTAATTTTTACTCCCTCCCAACAACCACATAGGACAACCTCGAGCTTTACCCCGGCTTAGTGAATACTCGGCCTCCTCATGCCCTTTGCTCCACCGCCTGTCTAACGTGCAGACTTCGTTTACAGCTCGCCGAAGAGGCCAAGCCCTCGATGCGGGGGAGCGGTGTTGCGCCAGGCCACACGATCGCCCGCGGCATTCTCGATGACGCTGTCGCGCTCGTCCGCGGCAAGTCCGCGAGCGTCTGAATCGATGTCCGCTCCAAGCTAACTCCCCTGGGACGCACAGGCGACCGCTTCCTCACCAACGACTTATCCGTGAACACCCTTACCAGCTGGGGCTTCGAGCAGCTGACGCCGGCGCCCGGTTCTCGCGGCGGCATCCTGTCCAAGATCCTGTTCAACACCTTGCCGACCGCGTACCCCTTCAACTCGACCTACGCGCACTTTGGCTTCTTGACGCCGCCCACGATCAAGGAGATTCTTGTGAGTCCTTTGAAAAAGAGTAGAATTCTTCCTACCTTTTACAACTGACGCCACCATCACAATTCGTTGTGATTAGACGACGCAAGGCCGCATCAAGGACTACGACACCTCTCGTCCGGGCATGCAGCCCGCGCTGCACGGCATCAACACCTACGCTTCTTGCAAAAGGATATTCGGTGGGTAGTTTATGTATCTTTGATGCCCAGTCAGGTGGAAGACTTCTCTAACACATTTTCTTGCCATTGCACAGAGGACCGGGAGACGTTCGGCGTCCTGTACGATGTCAACATTAGGTGAGTCCCGCTTTCAAGGAATTGCTTCTCTCAAAGTGCTAATTTCCTGTTTGTTTCTTGTGAACAGGAAGGTCACCAACGACCGCGGCGTGAGTAGCTCGCATACCTCGAAAGCCTCCCAGACACTCTCGATAACTGACCTTGCTTTTCTCGCAGTTCCTCATCGGCTGGGATGAGCCCGAGCGCCATGACCCCGCCAAGATCCGTGTGGAAGGTGCTCTATTCCAGCCCGGGTGTGTATCCTCGCTTTGGCCAGGCCACGGCCGTTCCGCTCATTTGTTCAATCTCGGGCTCGACAGCTTCGAGGGCCCTCTCGCGTCGTTCTTCGCCAAGTCGACTGCCGACCTGATCAAGCAAAGCAGTTTCAACCTCTCCGACACCAAGGCGCGGTACGTCGACATCGTCAGGGACGTGACGAACGTGGCTCCCATTCGTACGTCCTTTTCTAACTTTTCACTACGAACCAAATAGCTCAATTTATTCCACTTGACCTGCAGTCTTCATCGCCGACCGCTTTGCGATCCCCATTAAGACCAAGGAGAACCCCCACGGGCTGGTGTCGCCCAAGGAGCTCTACGCGATGCTCTGCAGCCTGTTCGTTTACTCGTCGTTCGACCTCATCCCCAAGGCGGGCTGGACGCTCCGCGAGGCCGCCATCAAGAGCGCCCGCATTATTTCTCCCATCATCGAGGCCCGCATCAAGTCTTCGTCGACCGGCTTCATCGTGAGTAGGAGCTCGCGTAGCGCTGTCAAAGTTCTCCGCTGAACTTGAGCTTCTCCCTGTGCAGGACCGCGTGGAGCGCTGGCTGGCGTCGAAGACGCCTTTCGCGTAAGAACATGTTTTCCGTCTTTACTTCCAACGCTTTGCACTAATGCATGGAATGACATTAACAGCGCGAGCGCCCAGGCCAACGCCTTCTACGGCAAGCTCGTCAAGTCGGGCAAGCCCGTCGAGGATCTCACAGCCGAGTGAGTCCCAAATCGAAGTCGTCGCTTTGAGCCCGAAACATCTGCTAATGCCTGTACCCTTCTCCCAGGTGCATTGGCTCGATGATTCCGTACGCTCCGAAGCACGTCAAAACCGTTTTGGGTTTGTTGCTAACTCATACTCGGTTTATAGCATCGCGGGCAACATCACCCAGCAGGTGACTACCGAGATCACGTCCTTGTTTGAAATCGCCGCTGATTGTCATATTTCCCTTTCACAGAGCGGACTCCTGGTCAACCTGTACCTCGAGCCCGCCTACGCGAAAGAGAAGGCTCGCATCGTTGAGCTCGTGGCGCAGAACACGAAGGATGCCGAGGACGAGCTGCTTGGCTACATCTGGGAGGGTGAGTGCTCGGGCTTCCAAGCCATGCTCCAGTTCAAAGACTTGACAACTTTCCTCTCCCCATACCTTGCACAGGTCTGCGTCTGGCACCGGTCGTTATAGGCATTCCTCGTATAACATCCTTTTTCCTTTTTATGCTTTGCATCCTCACTCACCCACTCTTCTGCAACTGCGGCTGCAATTCAATTCGCTCGCCCTTGCAGGAATGGCCAAGAAGGACACGACCGTGCAGGACGGCGACAAGACTGTCGAGATCAAGAAGGGCGACAGGATCCTCGTGTCGCTCTCGAACGCGAACATGGCGAGTCATCTTTGCAATCGCTCCGCAGAACTGGTAATTAACCCTGCCGTTGCGCCTGTGACCAACAGGACCCCGCCGTCTTCCCCGAGCCGGAGAAGATCGACCCCAAGCGCCCGCGCAGCAGCTACATGCTGGTACGTTTCGAGACCGCCTGTCTTTGTCTGGCTGTCTTCTAACCGGTCACCTCCTTGGACCGTTCAGCTTGGCCACGGCAGTGAGTGAAAGAAACCTTCGCAACGCTTTCGAGCCTCCAACTCACCTTCTCCACCCTCCCAGTGCACTACTGCCTCGGCGCGAGGGTGCGCTAACTACCGCTAATGACCCCCGCATTTTAAATACGCTGATGATGCCCTCCCCCCGTCCCACAGCTCGTCGGCATCTCCCTGCTCGCGATGCTCAAGGAGGTACGTCTCCCAGCGCCGGCGGGCTCTCATCCTCTCGTCTCGCTCTACTGACACGCCTATCTTCACACACACACAGATCTTCAAGCTCAAAAACCTCCGCCGCGCCCCCGGCAAGGCGGGCCAGTTCGCGCGCTTCACCGAGAACCTCCACGGTAGCAAGGCCCACATGTATCTGACGCCCAACAACCAGGAGTCGCCATTCCCGTACTCGCTCGCGCTCATGGTCGGTCAAAGGCGACATGTTTGGTCGGACGTGCTTGCTGATGTGTCATATGCTTGCTTCAATTGCGCAGTACGACACCGAGTAAGGCCGAAGACGTGCCGCGATCGTCGAGGTCGCTCTTGGTAGCCAACGCTTGTTTTGATAGTTAATATGAAGAGCCTCGTTTATACGAAGAGGCGCGATTCTCGATGTAAAATACTGCGATCCACTGATAAACATACCATGTCTATAGTTTCGAGAGGGTGACAAAGGAATGAAATGGCCAGACTGCCATCGACACTGTACGGACAAGTTGCTGCACGAAGGTCGACCCGCCAGCCAAGCTGGAATGTTGTCGCCCAGATCTCTGGTGGTGGAATCACAGAGATACGTCTGCTTAAAAGCGGCCGTATCCGTCTAACGACAGCGCGACGTCTTGCAGACTGTGAACATGTACCGAACGCCGCTTCGTTGCCCGCGAAACAGCAACCAACAAGCTTGGAGCAAGCATCAAGCTTGCATCCTCGCATCCGCAGCCCATCCGTTTCTTATAACCCATCTACGCCTCCTCCCCTTCCCCCTCCTCCACCCCCCTCGCCCT
>JTLS01000097.1:0-31885 GCA_000826855.1 Basidioascus undulatus | reverse complement strand
CCCCGGGCACGCCTTCTATGCTAGTGTCCTTTAGAAGGAAGAAGCTGAACCCTCGCTACGCTTGCCCAGATCCTTCTTCCAATCCCTCTGCGTGATTGGGTACTGCGTCTTCCCCCTCGCCGCCGCAGCAGTGGTGTCCACGTTCGTGCACCACATCGCCGTGCGCGTGCCCGTCGCGCTCGTGGGGTTCGGGTGGGCTGTTTGGGGTGCGTTTTCCTTCCTCCCCTGTCCTCTCCACCCCCCTCTCCGCTTTCCCGAGGATGCCTGGAGAGGAGAGTGTGAGGAAAGTGCGGGATACTGATGAGAAGGATGGGTGTGGGGTGGAATGGGGGTTCAGCGTCCGTGAACTTCTTGGGTGGAACAAGACTCGAGCAGCGCCGGGCGTTTTTGGCTGTTTATCCGCTGGGGTGCGCCCGCGTCCTGCTCCCCTTTCTCTCCACCTCCCACTTCCTCCCCCGTCCTTCCCCCAACCGCCATGAACGGTGCTGATGGATCCGGATTGCGGGGGGGCAGACTGTTTTATTTCGTGTTGGCGTGGATGATCATGATCGCATGAGGCAGGTAGGAGGCTAGGGTGTTGAGGGAGGATGAGGGGGTCTGAGAGTGATTTGATGGGTTTTGGTTCTGGGGCTGTGGGGGTGCCAGCTCAGGCTGGGTTGGCTAATCTGTGGCAGGATGTGATCGTCTACTAACACACTTCTCGTCGCAAAGAGAGTCCTGGATGTGACCGTCCTTTAATCTTAGGCGTTGTCGCCCGTCGAAGTGGGAACGCGACGGGAGTTCGGACGGCGGAACGAAGGAACCAGATGGACTCGCTCGCTCGCTTTTCGCATGCCTTTCGCCGGCCAGCACCTCACGTGGAGCGGCTGCATCAAGGATCGATCGATTCATGCCCTCGCTCCTTCTCGTTCTGAATCGAAAGCGGGTTTGACGCTCCCAGCGCCGCTTGGCTGACGAGGGTGGTGCCATTGGGCTGGACTGAACCGACGTCGGTCGGTTCCTGGCGAAGGCGCCTGCAGGATACCGTCAGCTTCATTACTCGCTTTTCTGAAAGTCTATGCGGAACTTTTCCGAATCTGGAAGGATGTGTTGGTAGGTTCAGCTCTGGGAAGGGTTACAGGTTACATCACGGCTTCCGCCGACACTTGCTGCAGTCGGCCAAGCTCGAGGCTGCGAGCCAGCGACGCGTGCAACACCATCAACGACCACCCGCTCTAGGTGAGTAGGCAGATTTCCTGCATTGGAGTGCGACCGGACTGACTGTGACTTCCAACCATTCCTGCTTCCCTCCTCTCGGTCTCGTCTCCCCTTGGCAGACTGCCTGCACAGTCTGACCACCGCCGACGCATTCCCGACGAGATCCTCGCCCGGATCTTCGAGATCTTCGAGCTGGCCGCCTCACCCGGAGTGGTCTCGCCGCGCGGGACACGCGCTCCGTCTTCGCAGTCATGTCCGACATCGTCTGCAACGCTCTTCGCCCGCGGGAATCAATGAGCACGAAGCGGGCGATTGGGTTAGTATGCAAGAAGTGGAATGTACGTTCAGTTCTTCTAGAATGTACCCCGGACTGGAAGGAGCTCCTGGCCGACGTCTGCTGGAGTACCTCACTGCAGCGCATCGTTACCCTCTGGCGTTCCGCGACATTTTAATCTACGACGTCCCAGCGCTGGACGTGCTCCGCCGCACCCTCGTCGATCTTCAGGCTCGCGGTCTGCACGCCGGTCCGTTCATTCGTACCCTCACTTCTACAACCGCGGCGCCCGGTCTCTCGACTCCACCGAGCTTTCGCTCCTGCGCTCTTGCACCTCGCTCGAGGAGTTTCGCATCTTCCGGTCGAACCCAGACGAAAACGTCAACGTCGGCCCAGCGACGCTGGGGGCCCTCGCGGACTCATATGCCAACACACTCACGTGACGTCGCGCATCAATCGTAGAGGCGGACCTCGAGGCTGTGCTCCCGCTCTCGGGCGTCTCGAGAATCTGAGTCCTCGCTATCAGCTCCAACGCGGCGCAGGTTCCCCAGGGGCTCCATCCTATCGAGCTGCCAAAAATCACGGTGTTCACCTTCAGCGAGCACGCCGCCGGCGGGACCTTTGCGCTCGCGCACCTCTTCCGCCTTCCGAAGCTTCACAAACTCGCACTCCACAGGCTTTCCAAATTCCCGCCGCGGACCCACCGACATACCAGCGCTGGCCGCTTCCGTCCGGGCCTTCCTTCAAACCTACGGCAAAAGCCTCACGAAAGCGCGCGAACCTTCGACCCGGCCGTGTACCCGTCCGACCTCAACATTCTCACGCCCAACCTCGACCAGTTCGACTTCTCGGCCCTCCCCGTCCCGCCGAACGTCCAGCTGCACCTGCGCTTCCCCCGGAGCCTGCGCACCGCTCAGCGTGCCCTGCCTCGGCACCGATAAGAAGGGCACCCTCGATTTCCTCCACCTCATGTTCACGAGCGGCACGCTGCCCAACCCCCGTACGCTCATCGTCCCTGCGCATATCCTGCGTGAGATCCAGCTCTTCAGCGCGGGGGTACCACTGGTCGGCGCGTTCGCGAAGCTCTCGTTCGTTCTCGCTGAATGGGGCATCGTCGTGCACGACGAGGATGGCTTGTCCATGTCCGATTTGTTTCCGCCCGCGGTGCGACGATGATAAAGTTGGTTTTCTCCTGAGAGTTTGCGGAATTTTGGCGCAGCAAAGGGTTCAATCTGATGATACCGTTGACGACACCATGTGCACTGCATTGTGTCGAGAAACGTTGCTGCCGGCTTTGTCGATGGTCACTTTCAAGAATAGGGAATTTTATGTGGGTGCTGATTGAAAATACATGCAAAGATATTTATCGCTATCATCAGCCGCATCAGTTTGCAGGCTCGACCTAAAAAAATCCCTGGCAAAAGTTGAGCGAGGGTCATGTACATGATTGATAGGTACCGCAAATTTCAACCTCTTTCCAAACAGCATTGGCTTGTAACTTTTTGCCTCTATAAAGGGGCAGAACGAAGGGGACGCTGTGGATTTGTTTGTACCATGCAGCTCATCCTCTCGATGATCGACAGTGCTTGTGCAGTTGACATCCGAGATCCTTGCTCTTCCAACCTGCAGGCTGGTATTCCAGCAAATGAGTTACTTTCTGTTCAGCAAACAAGAGAGTCACATGTGCTGGACTCTGGGTTGCGCGAGCGGATGACGTGATGGTATGCAGTGGATCAAGAAATCTTCACGACAAGAGTCACACATTTGAGGGCGCCTGGGTATTGGAGAATAAGTACAGAAATGAATGCAAAGGATGTGGAAACTATTCAAAATGAAACCCCTGCCGTGCTTCAATTGTCCAATTTCCATGTCGCCGACCCGTAGAGGAGCACAAAGCGGTTGGGGGACGTTCACAGCCAGGATCAAAACTCTTGATGTAGCAGCTGCTAGTTGCCCGCCTTTCGGGAAGGGTGGGACGGCGGCGGCGGCGGTGCCGAGCGCCTGTTCGCCGAGTTGAGGGAGTTGCGCTGGGGCGGCGGCGGCGGAGGGACGCGGACGACTTGCGGCGCTGCGAACTGATCCAGCTCTATCTCCTTGCTGGATCCAGGCGTAGACACTGCGCTCTGCGGCGCGGCAGCGGGGGTAACGTTCCGCGCGACAGGGGCCGCATACGACTTGCGGTACGAGGCCGGGGCTGAGCGGGAGCGACGGCGGCGGCAGCAGTAGTACCAGCTGCGTTATTAATTAAGTCACCGACAGAATAGAGAGCATCAGCATGCGTTCCTTCGCTTGTGTTGTGAATCCGAGGAAGGGCGCGGTGCACGACCTGACGCACAAAGACAAGCCCAAGAGAACGAGGATAACAAAGGCGGCAACGGAGAGTCCAGCGACAACCTTGTTAGAGTAGAGGACGGTCAGTACAAGAAACCCCTGAAGATTCATAGAAAACAACACAAGACGACCTTAACGTGCGAGGCAGCCCACGACTTTGGAGGCCGCCACGCCTCAGCGATCGTGACGTTCCAGGCGTCTGAGACGGGTCCTTCAGTTTGCGAAAACAATTAAAAGATGAATTAATGCTCACCGTTGGTGATCGTATGTTTGCCATCAGTCGCCCAGCCCGGAATAACGTAGCCCGCCTCTTTGATTTTGGAGGCCAGGTCCAAGGAGCCACCGCCCAGGTCGCCGCTGATGGAGGGAAAGTATTTGATCGTTATATTGGCCACTGGAACATCAGAAGACAAAGATGAACAGAAGTACCCTGTCGCCCAGTCGTCGCAGGGCTTTTTCCACTTCGACTCCACTGTCCAATCAAGACCTTGGCAGTAGCCTACCCAACGGTAGCCCTTTGGTCAACCCTGAATAGCCCGGTTTCGGAAAGAAATTATGCCCTTAAAACGCACCGCATGCGGAGGACAAGGAGTAAACGACTTGCGAGCACTGGCACGGTATCGCCTGCGGCCCGTACGACGCGTTGAACGGACCGTACGCTCCGTCGACATCGTCCGTCCTCTGCGCCGGGACTACATCACCACCACCACAAAGCATGGTATTGTTCAGTCTCCGCCGTGCTTAGCTCCCATTTGCGATTGGAGGTGAGCTGACCAACGTGTCCGTTGTTGCAGAACGACAACACCTCACCCCAGACTGCACAGGGATTCTCGCCCTTGCTGTTGAGCTGTTCAAGGGCCCTCCAAGTGTTAGGCTTACAAACCGACAGACATAGCCAGGTGGAAGTCTACGTACGGTCCATTTGGCTTCCTTCTTCTCGCAGGAGGAATAGTCCACCGCCTCCTGCGCCTGAGTGGGCACAGGGTACGACACGAGGTACAGCGCAAAGGCAAGAAGCACGAAGGCAGTCGATGGGCGCCGCATGGGGGGCTCCGACATGGTCAAAGAGTTGAGATTAAGCAAGAGCAGGCGAAAGGAGAAACAGGTAAAGAAGTGGACAAGACAAATCAGCCCACGAGGCCGCGACGCGTCCACCGCTGACTCTGCGGTCCTTCGTCGGTTGGATGATATTAGTTCCAGGTGCGGCACCAATGAAGAGCCGGGAGGTGCATGCGGTGTTCGACCACAGCTTGCCCACGGTCCCTGTACAAACCCATATGTATCTCTCGTTGACAAGCGGAGTTGGAACGCCGAGGCGAAAGCTATGCTGCTCTGCCGCACGGGCCGCTTTGGCCGTGCCTGGTCCTACCTGGCAGAAAAGACACCGTTTGTGCAGAGAGGGGTGAAAAAGGTGGATCTTTTCCCCTATATGCACCCAAAAGAGCGATAGTGTTGAGTACCTATTCGGCAGTTGTGCGAGGAGAAGCTCTGCAGAAGCTCCCGCTTACTACAAAAGTAGCTCGCTTCTGTGGCATGTAAAGAGAAACGGTGGCCTTACAACTTTAAATATTCGGAGAGCAGTGGCTCTCATAGCATCATTGTGACATAAGAAAAGGCGCCGTGAAGGTGGCGCAAGGCGACAAACAGGCAGGATCTGTGTTGCCTTCGTTCGCTGCACACGGTTCATGACCCTTTCAATGGCCTATAGAAGTTTCCAAGGATCATTTGGTATAGGGCTTACTCTACTTAAACACAGAAGATGTGCTGTCAAGCCTGAATCTTTTGCGCCAGACAGTTTCCGTTCGTTAGCCCGAACTCGTCCAGGTCGGACCCACTTGCTTGCCCTGCTTGTGAATCTTGCCATTCCGCTTACCTTCATAAGTTCATTTCTTCCACTTTAGGTTGGTCTAGAGTTATAAGTTAGTATATAGCTATCCTGGGAAATTGCCAACATGCTACTTACTCTCATGAACCCTCCCGAGTCACCTTCTGCAGTCGCTACCAAGCAACCGACTAGATGCGAGCCCAGCACAATCTGATCAAGTGAGAGCACTTTAATATACATGTCCAATAAACATTAAAGTTTTTCTTCCTGTGACTCTCGAACCTGGCGCAGTCGGCGTAGGTTTGAGTGTCAGGAGTGCAACGATCAGCTTCGGTGCAGCAGCAATGTCCATACAGCATAACGAGGACCTCACAATAGCCAGTATTGTTTGCAATATATCGGGATTGTTAAAGGGCACATCAAACGTAGCTTCTTGGATTTTTTCGTTGTTGAACTTCTCGACGCTTGGCCGAAGCGGCGATACGCGGTGACAGTTACTCCGGTGAGAGGAAGGCACGGGACTAGTGTTTCCGTCCCAGCATTCTTCTTGCCTTCACGACATCCTACTTCCATGCTTCCCTAACCTGGCTGCTCTAAACACTTATCACCTCGACATGGCTTCAATTTCTCGTTCTCGAAACTCGCTCATCCCTGCACTCGTACTCATCTGTGGTGCGGGGTTACTGTGCTTCGCACTTTTCGCGCCGAGGCGGGCTACCACCAAAGAACAGGGTACACTTCAAGCATCACATACAAAAGTCTCCATAGAATTACACAGTGAATTCAAATGCTTCATCCGTATCTATCATCCCTCCGGGAAAGACGCGGCCCTGGAATCGCCTGCAGACTTTCTTGAGCCAGAGTCGCTCGCGCCTCCGCCTAGCGGCTCGGAAGCTATCAAGGATCTGCATATCGGCCAATGTGCGCCTCTTACATTTTTAGGAATCTCTCGCTCTGAAGCCCTTTCTCCAGATCTTGATCCTGTATTTGCTCTACGCCGAGCCCCCTTCAACGCCGCTATTCTGTATCTCACCTCCCGCCGCGCCGCACCATCCACCCTGGCTTCGCTCGAGTTGTCCCTTCGACATGTTCCCCTGCACCACTCCTACCTCCTCCTTCTCCTTCACACCGGGGACTTGGACGACTCTCGCTTGGCGGCGGGATTCGAGGCTCGTTGGGAAGCACGCGCCACCGCGGTGGAAGGACAGGGAGAAGGGAAGCTGGTCGAGAAGATGCGGGGGATAAAAGGATGGAGTGGGTGAAGCTAAATTGGACCGTCCCGGAGGAGGTGACGTCTCTTGGGAAGGAGGCGATCGAGCCGTGGGACGCGATAAGGTGGCCGGGTATGCGTGCACCTTGCCGACAGGGTGGGATGACACAAGCAGCTGACAGTGCGATCGTTTTTCCAGGCTACCACAACATGTGCAAGTTCTTCATGATAGACATCTTCAACCACCCTCGAGTAAAGCATCTGGAGTACGTAGCTCAACTCCGCTCTATTCCGGGGCTCGATCCCACTTTCCAGCTATTAAATGCGTCTCGACACGGACTCGTACGTTATCCCCATCCCAACCGCTGTCCTCACTCTTTGACAGCAGAATGCCTCAGGTACATCACCACCGCTTGTACCGACCCTCTCGCCCACGTACACGCGCCAATCTATCTTACGGTACCGCGTCGACGCGGGCGAGTACCCTCCGATGCAAAGGGGGATGTTGGACCTGGTGGAGGATACAAGGAGGGGCATGTCTCGGTTCAAGAGATGTTAAGGCGAATGGGCTCGTATTACCGGAAAGAGAGAAGATGGAGGGAACCGTCGGTACGCAGTTTCTCCTTCGCGGCTCGTTCGATCCAAACGAGAAAAGGCCCAACCCAGAAGGCTGTACAGTGCCAATCTACTACAACAACTTCGAGGTATTAATTCCGTGGCGCTTCGTATGAAAGCAAGATTGACGCTGAGCTGTTTTCAGATCGTACGTGTGCCAACTTTTCAGCGGCCAAATGTGCGTCAGTGGTTCGACACAATCTCTGCGGACCCATTCCGGCTCTACAAGTACCGCTGGGGAGCGTCCCCTTATTCAGGTACACGTTGTTCCTTGATGACGGAAAACGGTTGTCCATCTGAGTGTTCAGGCGACGCACCGCTGCGCTTCCTCACCTCCTCGATGTTCATCCCGAAAGCGAAAGTGCACCGCTTTTGCGACTTCGGGTATTATCACCAGGGCATGTACGGCTGTAACGATAAATGAACTTTGCGGAATCCGGATAGCTGGCTTCTGAACTGGAAAGTGTCCCCAGTGTCCTGCTCATTGCATGACGACGTTGTGAACATGTCATGTGAACATCTTCCTATTCAGCCTCGATAGAAGGACTTTTACTGTGAACAAAAGTGATACCTTAAATATTTTGAGTTAATAAGGTTAAAGTGATCCTACATAAGCGTCTTCCGGAGAAGTTGGGCCGCTCTCGGCGGCTGGCAGTCTCTTGGCATTGACCTTGAGGCAAGCACTACTCAGGATGGTGTCGCTCACCCTCTCTACCGACAAGCAGCTACAATGAGAGAGTATGTATGGCGGGTGCTGCTAAAGCTATGTACAGTGATGGAGTTATGCATCGGGCGGGTTCCATCGCGGGCTGAAAGACAATCTACGCACTTCCGCAACTTCGAGGCTGTCAATCTCAGGTCTCCAAGACTCGCCGTCTTTTTCTTCTTACCCGCCATCACCCATTTCCATGCACATGAAAACAACACATCCTGTTCGCTCTGAACGAACGAGGAGCAACACCGCCGACAGTCGCCGAGCTGGATCGCGGCGAGGCGGCTCCGCAGGCTCGGGAATACAGTCCAGCAGGTCTTCGCGCTCGACCCGCTCATCCGGCTCATCCATTCCCAGCGAGTGGGAGATGTCAGCGTTCTTTCCGCCCATTTGTTCGCTCGAGTCCTTAAATCGTTTCCCGCCATGTTTTCAGGCTCACTTGCTTTCCGGCGCTTGCGAAGCTCTACACCTCCCAGCGCAAGCTGCGCCGCGAGAACAAGTCGTTGCGAGATTGAATGGAGATGGAAAGTAGGGAATGCTGGGCGAGGATGAATGGCATCTAGGGCGTCCAGACGAGGCAGGGCAGCGTTGCTCCATTCCTTCCGTTTGAATTGGAGACTGCAAGTGACTCACGATTGGGGGCGAGCCATCGACTTTTGGCAGGAAGCAGACCTTGGACCTTGAGGAGCCTTTCAGTCCCCTGGGGGTGGAGGAAAACCACGCGCCCAGGGGGCGAGTGTTGCAGTCGACGACTCGAGGCAAAGCTGTGTGTCTTCATTTTGGCGCCCCCTTCCAAGTTATCGATATCCTGATCCACAGGTTGCATACCGTCTCTCCCTCTTCATTGACAGCCACTCTCAAAGTGTCGCCCTGCAGGCTCTTCAGCAGCCGTGCCACCAGCGGTGCGCTTTTCCTGGTCTGATGCATACATCGAAACGATCGATAGGAAGACTGATAAAGATCACCTTGAATCTTGTCTTCTGCCCAAGCGTAAGGTTGTTCGAGGGTCACCCTAGCTTTTTTTGCTTCATTTGCCTCTGTCATTTTTATCTCACGTTCCAATGCCCCTCCAAGTCAAGAATACCCTCCACTACACGCTCGTTTCCGTCGCACGCTCGAGCTCAACTATCAACCTCCGCGCCACGTACAAGTACACGAGCTCAAGCGCTTCCTCGACCGACAAGTGGGGAAGGAGCTGGGAAGCGGGAGGACCTTGAAGGCGCACGTCGAGAAGGCTGTTTGCGAGGCTGTGAGGAAGCTTCGAGACAGGCTCAAGGACGGCTCAGCGGAGCAGACGTGGGGTGTGGAGTTTCTTCCGGAGACGGCCAAGGAGGAGGCTGAGGCTTGAAGCATGAATGATCTGCACTTTGTAAAACTACAGGCCGCAGACGACTGTTTGCTTAGAGACAAAGAAGTATGCATGCCGTGGAGGGGTGTTGACCGCAGCGGCCAGCATTCGCACGACAGAGCGTATGCTGGTGGCTAAAAATTCTTCCAAGTGAAACTCCTGGACCCAACATAATTATCACCGGTCTCCCAAGAAAGGTTTGCAACAGGCTCGCGATTTGGCAAGAGTGGAACGAACCTCCTGCATCCCGGCGCGATACATTGCATGTGGTTGCAGCCGGTGATCTTTTCGCAAGGGGTGCGGCACCCTAGGTACCAGGGTTGTTGGTAAAACCTGTGCGATTGTACCCCCTAAGCTGGTGCTCACCAGGACACCGCTGCCATCTTTGCCTCCCGAACAGCCGATCGAACTCCTTCTGGCCGTCGCAGCTGTGCGCTCCGCCGTCCTCTGGGACTCGCTGAACACAGCACCGCAAGAACTGCTTGTTGCAGGTAAGGAGGGGGCAGGTGAGCCTGTTTGAGGCCAGTGCCGTCGTCCGCAGTATCCTGATGTCTTTGCGGCAGCTGGGAAGGAAACACATGATGTATACCCGGTCGGCGGGAGTAGGAAATAAAAGGATCGCACGCACCTGGGACAGGTGTACGGAAGAGTTGAGTACTTCTCTCGGAGATCGTTCCATTTATGCAAGCGTGTAGGTGACAGTAGAGCCATAGCCACCTCGTCGCCTACAACTGTCCTCCTCCAACCTTCGTCAACGAAGTCTGGCACAGCTGTTACAGCAAAGACGCGTAACTGACATTGGTTATGAGAAACTGGACAGTTGACCGGCCACACCCCCTCATCTACCTGGCTCTCCACCCAGCACCGCATGCAGTCCTCACATGCAGCGGCGGAGTCAGATGCCACTCGGATGGCAAACATCAGCGGCTGAGCGGTGAAGCAGATGGGGCAGGTGAATGTGGGCAGAGGCGTGAGTGGACGGGGGCTTGGGGAAGGCGACGGCTGGGTAAAAGAAGGTAAAGAAGCTTAGGGGTTATTGGGACTAAAGGCGTAGTTCACCTACCACTGTGGACACAGAGATGGTTGAAAGAGTCTTTGTCGACGGCGTGCCGGTTCTTGTGTGCCTCCTCAGTGCTAAGAATATGCACATAGCCCCATATTTGTTCTCAGACTCACCGTTGCAAATATACCACGGTCAGGCCTTGCTTCTCCAGTTCCTCAAGCCGCGCGCTTATCCTCTCGCCCTGGGCATCCAGCAAGGCCTGCAGCCCCGCTTGCTCCAAAGCCCTCGGCTTAACGGCCTTCTGTGCAGTTCGATACGCGTCTTCTTCCATTGCTCGATGCGAGGCCGCCTTGGACGAGCCGCAGAGCCGTCCAATGAACCGCTTGAGGCGGGCTCTGAGCCCTCTGGTCTGACGTGGCTTCGGCATTGATCAGGACGGTCGGGTGTAGAGCATGAGGATGAAGCGACGGTCTGCTGCGTGCGGATGTAGAGTCTGAAATGGTAGCGTATCCCGCTCAAGTATCCCAAGCCAGGATCCGACCAAGACCCCTTTTGAATTTTTTTAGGGCATCTTGAGAATGCCGAAACATCCCAGAACGGTTAAGGCAGCGGAAGTAGACGTCTCGAGCGGGAAAGTGTATTCCCGCACGCAAGGGTCAGTGGAGATGATGGTTCCATTGAATCTTTGGAAAATATGTTCAACCAGGCCATAAGATCATTGATTATTGGGTCAGTACCATTGCAAGGCTCCCATGAACATGTCCCCATCGAACTCACACCGCACCACCGGACTGAGTGGTACGCAATGGGGTGCTTATAGTCCCTTCGATATCTCTTTTCAGATTAATTCCTTGTAAACTTATATGAAGAGCCCCACCTTCTCATCTCCTGCCATCAAACCGTCTCCAGCTCGTACAATCCAGATGCGTCTGACAATGCGCCACGGCTCCAACCAAAGATCCGTCCAACCAAGGTCTACCGTGCACTGTGCAGCTTGCACAGGTTTGGCTGCCTTGTAATATGCACCCGAGTGGTTACTAATACTGGTGAACAGCCGATGTAGGTCGCATTCTGTCCATGACAGGGTCAACACTGTACAGACCCGTCCCACTCCCACAGCTGCTCCCTTTCTGATTGCCCTTCTCTATCGTGACCAAGTCACCCTGGCATTTTCGAATTCCTACAAAGCAATCGATCTGCAGGCCTTTACACTTCACACTCTTTGAAGTTGTACGTTTCACAGATGTATTTTGCCGACTTCGCCAAGTCCCACTGACTTGCATTTCAGTCACGTGCCCGTCGCGACCGCGTCTGTATTCTCGTGGCGCGTCGGTTGCTTTTGTCGTCCACCACCACCCTCTCCGCTCTTCAAGATCCGGCCGCACTTCTACCGACGGCCACGAGTTATTTCTATTATTAGGAATCAAGTTTGCTGCGGCTTTATAGACAGCCGCAGCCATTCGGTGAGATCCGCCCGTTTGTAGATCCCCTTCCTCCTCCACCCTTCCGAAGCGGGACATGCTCATGAAGTGTTTGGATCCCTGCAGTCCATTTAGTGTCTGTCGAGATGGCCTCTGTTCACGCTGACATTTCCTATACTGCTCCCGTGCGTACTTCGAGACTGGTCGCCAGCTTGCCTCGTACTGACGCCCTTGGCCATTAACAGGACTCCTCGGCTGAGAAGCCCGCTGCAGTCGACATCTCCACCATCTACGAGTCCAAGGAGAACATCCAACCCATCGCCAAGGGCCGCTCGGCCTCGACCCTCTCTAACATCTTCGGTTCCGACAAGTCGGCGCGCAAGGCCGAGCTCAACGCCGCCCACGCCAACTTCGAGGCCGAGATCGCCGCGACGGCAGACGATGAGGACCCGTTCAAGGCGTACAGCAACTACATCAAGTGGGCCATCGAGGCGTATCCGTCCGGCGACAGCCACGAGAGTAACCTCGTCCCCCTCCTCGAGCGCGCGACGCGCACCTTCAAGGACGACGAGCGGTACAGCCGCGATGTGCGGTACCTCCGCTGCTGGATCCTCTACGCCAAATACGTACACGAGCCGCTGGACATCTTCCGCTTCCTTCTCGCGAACGATATCGGCACGGTATGGGCGCTGCTATATGAGGAGGCGGCGGCGGCAGAAGAGGGGAAGGGTCGGTGAGTCGTCCTCGGCCATAGGGAAACCGGAGCTGGGACGAGACGAGGCTTACTGGGGTTGGGATGGGATACCAGTCGCGACAAGGCAGACGACCTGTACCGGCTCGGTATCGCGCGCAAGGCGCAACCACTCGAGCGGCTGAAGACGCGCTACAAGGACTTCCAAGCGCGCATGATCACTTCCCTTCCCGCCCCTCCCTCGTCCTCCGCCTCGTCCTCATCCGCCAACGTCCGTACCGTGCTCGGGGGCGCCAGCGGCGCGCTGCAGGGCACGAGCGCGGCCAAGCCGCGCAATAACGGCGCAAAGATGTCCATCTTCGTCGAGGACGGCGCGCCCGGCAACGGGTCGGGCAGCTGGGAGGACGTGGGGACGCGGGAGGACCGGCGGAAGGAGAACGTGGTCGAGAAGACGCCGTGGAAGGGCGAGACGCTCAAGCAGGGACGGGCGGTCACGCCCAAGGCTGACAAGATTGAGATCTTCCGGGAAGACGACGTGAGTTTCTTGCTTACTGAATTCGTCGGAAGTCGTTGACCGTTTTATGGGATGGCAGGCTCCTCTCATCACTCCCTCCCGAGCTTCCGACGATCTCTTCGGCCGCTCAGTCAAGCTCTCCGAAGCCGAGCTCCTCCGCCAGAACCCGTTCAAGAACTACGACGCCCCGCCGAACCTCGAGGTCCCCGCTCCTCCCCCTCGTGCACCCGCCCCGTCCTCCTCCGCGCCCCACAAGCGACCATCGAGCAAGTCCAAGGCCACGTTTGCGTCCGCCGGCGAGCCCCGCGTCGCCGTCGACCTTCACCGCGTCTACGCGGACGGGAAGGAGTGGAGCTTCGAGGAGCTCCGCGCCAAGCGCATGGGCTTGTATGGCCGGCAGTGGCCGGCGTTCGACCCGAGCGAGAGGGCGTGGGTTTCGATGAACCGTGAGTCTCGCTTCTTTGCCTTTGCTCTAAACGACATGATGCTGATGCTCTGCCCGTTGCAGCCGAAGCTGAGCGTCCGAACCCGAAGAAGCCTGGCGCAGCCTCCCCAACCGTCAACACCAAAGCCGCGCTCGAGGACGTCATGGAGCTCTTCAACCAGCCGCTCGCATGCGACCGCGACTCGGACTCCGACAGCGACTCGGACTCGGACGACGAGCCGCGCATGATGGTGCCCGCCGCCGCGTCGCTCATCCCGCCCACGCCAACGCCCGCGCAGGGCAGCATCCGCTCGCGTGGAGGCACGCCGCCCATGGCCATCTTCACGGACGAGCACACGTCCAGGCTCGAGGCCTTATGCGGCGGGAACGCGGCCGCGCCGCCGCCCGCCGTCTTCCAAGACGAGAACGCCATCCCGCCTACGCCCCGCTCCGACGCCGCTGCGGCCCAGCCGTTCAGGACACCTCTTGGCGCGCGTAAGCCCATGTTCGAGGTCTTCTCCGAGCCGCGGCCGGCAGCGATCGCTGAGGAGGACGAGCACCCCTCGCGCCCTTCGCCCGTTCGCGAGGAGGTTGAGCCCGAGCCCGAATCAGAGCCAGCTCATGCCGCAGAGTCGGAGGAGCAAGCCGCGTCCGAAGCCGCGACCGGACAGCTCATCGACTTCGAGCCATCTTTCGCGCCGGAACCCGAGCAGGAGGAGGGCGCGGACGACGTCGGCTACCAACAGCCGCCGTACCGCCAAAGCCGCTTTCCGCCCATCACGCTCATGACGCCCATCACGGAGCGGACATGCGAATTCACGACCCGCATCGACAGCGCCGACATGGCGTTCGTCGAGCCCCGTACGACCGTCGGCGAGGACGAGGACGAGGACGAGCCGCAGCGGACCGTGCTCGCCTTGTCGTTGCGTGCTTCGGCCAGCGGCCCGCTTGGGCCTGTGCCGGAGGAGGGCTCCAGCTCGGTCGAGCCGTCGTTTGCTCAGGAGCCGAGTCAGCCTACCCCACACTTAGACCTGACGAAGGGTTACACCATCGACGGCAACACGGGCAAGATCGCCTCTGCGCTCTCGGCGGGCGAGCTCATCCTCGTCCACTGCACTGCGACGCTTCACCTCGGCCAGCCCGGATCATCGTCACCGCAGACTTCGCCTGCCCGTCCCCAGCCGACAGCCATCCCCTCCTCCACTTCCTCCTCCGCCTTCGCACCTCCGAACCCCTGCAATCCTCAGGACGCGGACATCATCTCCGCCATCCTCGCGCGCTCATCCACGCCGCTCGAGTCCCTGCCCGGCTTCGTCGATCTGCGCGCACACGAGGCGAACAAGCTCGAGGGCCTGCAGAAGGCGGCGCGGCTCAAGGCCCGCAAGAGCAGCGGGAGCCAGCGCAGCAGTCGTGTCGGCGTAGCGGACGACGATGCCCCCTGGATCCTCGAGCTCGAACAGGAGCGGTACGAGGTCAAGAACAAGATCGGCGAGGGCGGCTTCGGCGCCGTCTTCCTCACTCGGGACCTGCGTGCCGCCGCCACGCGCGAACCCGAGTTCGACGAGGACGGCTTCGAGATCGAGCCGGACGAGGACGTGCCGCTTACGGAGCCCATCCTCGCCGTCAAGGCGGAGCGGCCGGCAAACCTGTGGGAGTTCCACGTCTTGCACCAGCACGCGCGGCTGCCGGAGCGCGTGCGCTCGAGCTTCATCCGCCCGCGCGGGCTGTACGCGTTCGCGGACGAGAGCTTCCTCCTGCTCGACTACTCGGACCAAGGCACGCTCCTCGACGTCGTCAACCACGCGCCCGAGTGGTTCTCGTCCGCGGGCAAGCCCGCCCAGGCCATGGACGAGGTCCTCGTTTTCTTCTTCACGATCGAGCTCCTCCGCGCTGTCGAGGGCTTGCACGACGCGGGCATCATCCACGGCGACCTCAAGATTGACAACTGCCTCGTCCGGCTCGAGGAGGTCCCAGGCGACAGTGCGGCGTGGTCGAACGACTACGACCGCACGGGCGCGAACGGCTGGGCGGCGAAGGGCGTGCGCATCATCGACTTCGGGCGCGCCATCGACCTCTCCGCCTTCCCCGAGGGCCAGACGTTCATCGCCGATTGGGAGACGGACGCGCGCGACTGCGCTGAGATGCGCGAGGCCCGGCCGTGGACGTACCAGACCGATTACTTCGGCCTCGCGGGCATAGTCCACTGCATGCTCTTCGGCAAGTACATCGAGACTGTCGTTGCGGCCCCGTCTCCGACCCCGTCCCCTTCCGCGCCCGCCCCCTCACTTTCCGCGTCGACGGACGGCGGCGCCCCGCCGAAGCGGTACAAGCTCGCGCAGGCGCTAAAGCGCTACTGGCAGGTCGACCTCTGGTCCCGCCTCTTCGACGCGCTCCTCAACCCGCGCCTCGCCCCCCCCGACGCGGCCCTGCCCATCACGGACGAGCTCCGCGCTATCAGGACGGAGATGGAGGACTGGCTCGAGCAGAACTGCCACTCCAAGGGCAGGAACCTTCGGTTCTCGGTCAAGATGATGGAGCGGAGGTGCCGCGAGCTCGTGGCTGCGAGGAGACTGTGAGGGAGTGGTCGCATTTTCTGGACTTGGACTGTTTGTACTTCTTAGTGTTATTTTGCTGTGCTTTCCGACGCTGCAGTGCCACATTTACATCCCTCACCGTGTCTGTCTGCGCAATCGGAATGAAAGGTGGAACTGCGCAGTGACCTTGACAGCGAGCTCAGCGATGCGTGGGTACATTGACCCCTAAGTAACATTCGAAAGCCCATGTAGAACCGCAGAGGCCCAGAAAAGTATGAGACTGTACTTGCGGTTTCAAGGAGTAATGGCAAGGGTCAACGTGTCAACTGATCTGAACTTTCGACTTCTGCAGCAGCAACATGCCCGCCTCTTCTCCCTTTGTCCGTTTCACACACTATCACACATTAAGTGCACAGCTAGGGACTTTTCTAATCCCGAATTATGCGTACGGTTTGTATTCCGCCTTGACCGCCGAGAGACTACAAACCGAGGTCGTCTTCTGATAAGGGGCTGCCCCCCACAGAGCTGCCCAATCACCTCGGTAACCACAGCTGGTTTCGCGGAATGTCTATTACTGCTTCATATTTTCTTACCATCCTTTACCATCCTTTAAGTATGCTCACTTGAAGAGAACGCAGCCAGCGCTGTGATGCTTGCAATCCCACACAGAAGGCGCGGGTGCTCATGCAGAGGTCTGCCGATACGCTTGGTCCGACGCGCATAGCAAGCGGGCAGAGCACCTCGTACGGGAACGGGGTACCCGCAGGCGATCATACACATTGTGGGCTGAAGGGAACGGATTATGAGTTGGAAGCCGCCACGCCGCAAGAGGGTACGCAGACTCTCCAGGTGAATGGCACTGCGACCGGCTTACGAAATGATACTCTGTATCCGGTTTAGTCTTCATTAGGAGTGATTGATAGAGAAACTCCCTCAAGCCTGGCTGAAACAATGCAAAGATATCTAGAACTTGAAACTGCAGATAATCTGCGCGTACTGCACGGGGTTGTGCGTCAGGATCCAGGTTGACAGATGATGGAAGACGCGCACTGCGTGGATTGCGAAAGGGTCAGACAGTCGACCTGGCGACAATATATAGAGGTACAGAGGAGAGAAACAATACATACTTTTGCACGGAGAGCTGAAAGGCTTATGCCGACACATGAAGAAGCTGCATGAGGTTGGTAAATTGATTATGGCAACTGGTCTTTATGGGCATATGGTGTAGTGGCTTATCACGCCTTCTTAGCATGGAGGAGGTCTCCGGTTCAATTCCGGATATGTCCAATTCTTTTTTTTGTTTCTGCATGTGCCGAGCCAGAGCAAGTCCAGACATTCTCGCAAAACGCCGGTTCCGGGAAGCACGAAGTTGAGGTAGAGATGCAAAACTGTCCACCCACGTGTATTATCTGCCACTACTTTGTCAGTATAGCATATATGCTGCCTAAAACGATATAACAATATCATCATTTTGAACCAGATGAGCTACACGAGGAATGGCGGATATCCAACGGTCAGCGGTCAGCTCCGTCAAATTGCAGCCTGCAAGACTTTCTGCCTCGCCGGCCTGACGATGCGACTCTCGGTACTCTAGGCTGTCTTCTGGAACCAACGCCAGGAAAATGGAAATCCCACCAATTTATTGATGGTCCAAGTTGTCACATCACATTACGCAGATGGCGGACATCATAATGGAGCGTCTGCTGCGTCTCCATCAAACTTGCGATCCGAAGCCCCAATGCCCGGCCTCTCCTTATCTTTGTCCCCCATATAGACTCAAAAGTTTCCCTATATGTTTAATTAGCTATTTTAACGTTCTTTTAACTTGGTGGGCGGGAGGAGTCAGCCAGCGGTTGGCTGGGCGGAGTTTGAGCTCCAGCCGGGTGCGCGTCCATATACACTTGCCAGTGTAGAGCTGCAACGCCGCATGCTGTCCAACAAACTAAGGTAAACTAAAAATACAGGGACTCCTATTTCTCAGACTTGATCTATGGGCGCAAGGCCACCCTCATGGGATTTTCTCATGTGTCCTCTTATGTTTCCAGGAAGTTTAAATTACGGCCTCCGCTGCTCCGGTGACTTTGGCGTTGAGGGTGGCAATGCCAGGCTGTTGACCACCAACCACGTCCATCCTCAACCGAGAAGCGTAATCAATCTCAAAGTTCTCATTGCCTACTGATACCTTCGTCGGCACCATGCTTCTGACGCTTCCTCGCGAGACCCTCAACCTTCCTCGCGAGACCCTCAACCACATCGCTTTACCTCCCCGACAAGTGCGACCTTGCTGCGCTCTCTCTCTCGCACCGCCCTCTTCCCGCGGTGACGCAGGAGCGACTTTTGTGCCATCTCGCCCTGCGTGAGCGATGGGCTTCGGGTCTCGCAGGTCACGGCCTTAGGTCGATGCGGCACTGGCAGCGGCGCGCGGCAAAGCTCATGAAGCCAGAATGGCAGTCCGTCAGACAGCGCGTGTCCGCTTCTGGAAGTGTGAAGTTCCCTGCAGGGGTGGTTCTGAGAGTTAAAATTCGAGGTCCTTATCACTGCTAGGCGTCCGCTTCGAGTCTCCCCTTCCCTCCCCCAACTTCGAGGCGTCTACTCCGACTCGATGGCCGTCGCGGTTGCTCTCATTGAAGCCCTCCCGCTTCTCAAGAAGATCGACTTCAATTTTGCCTCGCTCCACGTCGCATTTCAGGCAGTGGCACCCAAGGCAGTCTATCTGAAAGAACTTGACGTTCTCGCGGCCGCGCTGTCGCAACACAGGCCTTGCTTAACCAGCCTCGTGCACCAGGGTCTCTCGCTGGGCTCGACCTTCTTGCAGCCCGTTCCGAGTCATCACGGACTGAACATGCTTCGCCGTCTTGTCTGGACCTGCACAACGACTTGAAGATGTCGAGACATGCGCGCAGCTCATTCAGGCGTCAATGGACACTTTGCACCTTCTGGCGCTCGTCCATGACGCTCAGCAGACGCACGGTATACTACGCCTTCCACCGCTTTGCTGAAAAGCCCTGCGAGTCCTATTGATCTCGAACGGACTGTTGACTGAGCATGACACCATACGCAACTTTCTGCTCGCGACTCCCTCGCTCCGCAATGCCCTGCCTCTCAACGGCGACACCTGCCCACACGTACTGATTCCGCCGACTTTTCGTCTGCAAGAACTGAGCCTCACGCAACTCGACCTCTTGTTGCTGCATGACGAAGAGCAGATAGTCTCATGCTGTCCGAAACTTGAGACTTTCACCTGCCTTGAAGGGCTAGACCGCGGCAGAGCGCTGCGCCTGATCCAACAGCTGCCGCATGCTCTCACGAAAATCGCACTGGCTTTCGCAGAGGACGCCACGCCGCATCTTCTGATCGAGCTCGCTTTGCGCGCTCTGGGACTACGTGAGGTCCAGCTTGCCCGTCGCCCGTCAAGTAGCTGGATGCAAGGGGTCTATTGTTCTGGAAAGGAACTGCTGTGAGTTGTTAGTCGTGTGATCTGACATGCTCGGCCGCTAACGCCTATACCAAACAGTCCAACTTCTTCTCGCCCCTTGCAGACTTTTATGACGTGGTCGCGCTTGAGGTTCTTCCAGAGCATTCCTCTGCCCAGTGCATTGCCCTTTAATCCTGCTGTTCTCGCTCACCCGCTCAACCCGCTCGTCGCAGGCGTATTCATCCGTAGCACTGGCTACAATTACCCTATGGAACAGTTGACCTCATCGGAGGAGTGTGCAAGTAGTGTATCACCTCTTGTATCACTTCGTGGGAGGTTTGATCTGCCGCTCGAGATTTGCGCTCACGATGGACTTTGTTTCGTTTGACGAGAATGCCTCGTCATAAGGCGTCTCTCAATGCATTGTCTTCTTGTTTGCTTCCTGATGGTATACTACCATTCTCTCCCGCACATTTCAAAGACCGGCCCACTAGGCGTTCTCCGAGAACGACTATGAATCTGGGCTGGCATCGCTTGAACTGGGAGGGTTCCGCAATCCTCTTCGTCTGAAAACTCTCGCAAGCCTAGCAGGTTGGATACGCAAGGTCGGTGGGTGGCCGTCATGGCGGCCTCAGACTTTGGTAAGTCTGTATGTCATTTCATCGAAGCCGGTTGGCTGCGATGCTGCTTGGACTTAACTGAGCTGGTCATGGCACTGCGGCAAGATCAAAACTCCATGAAGAGGTGCAGGAATGTTCGATGTTTCATAAATGGTCTATAATGGTGCAGAGACAGAACCCCTTGTGCATGCGCCGCCTCAGGACCTTAACACATGAACCTTTTGGAAAGGGCATACACATCACGGTTCTCATGTGACCAGACTTAATGGCCTCATTGGCTTCGTGCAGCCTTCAAAACGGGGAGGTTCACAGGATTCGTGTGAATTGCGCCGAGCTCACTGGACATACATGCAAACGGTAATACAAAGATCGACCTAGATGAATACCACGACCGCATGCTCGATATGGCCGTCTTTGCTTTGCAACGCCGAAGGGAACCCCGAACGTTCCAGCTCAGGATGACAGGCGCTCACCCCGCTGCCCCCAAAGCTTACCCTCATCAACAAGCTGCATCGTAGCAAGGTCGGTGTCCTCGGAATTTCCGCCGTTGTTGGTGGACAGGTGAATCAATTCAGCGGTGCAACCAGACGACCACCAGGCGGCCGAGTACCGCCGTGCACGAGCGGCATCCTCCGGCGTAAGCTTATAAGGGTGTACGAAGATCCAACTTTTTATCGAGGACATACGTTTTACAAGTTTGCCCAGCGCGGATATGTCGCCTGCGGAAGAGCCACCGGGAAAAAATCCGCCATATACCAGTTTGACAAACACGGCCAGTCGACGGACATCAGTATCAAAGGAAAAGGATATGCTTGATGGAGCGACATCGTCGGGCATGGGAAGGATATCGCCAGGTGTCGCTATACGGCGTAGACGACTGTGGTTGCCGATATCAACGGAGCGAGGTCCCAAGCGCCCCATATGAGCATATTCTTCGAGATGCTGTAAGCCTTCGACAGCCGTCCAGCAAGTGGAGGTGAACATGCCAGGCCCACAAGAAACCTCAAGTCGAAAATCTAAACGCCTAATTCTCGTCTTTGCCAGAATCAGCACCAGGACAAGCTGGTGAGGAAAGAGGTTGTGCTCGGGGTCGCTTGGGAAGAAACCAAGCGAATCCAGGTGACCGACGAGCGTTTTGTTTTTCTGGACGGTCGTCGAAACATATCAATCTGATTATTTCTATAGAGGACTGCCGACCCGTACAGCTCTCTGCGAGCGATCGAGAGGAAAACGTGAGAGGCGAGGCAAAGATTGGCGAGACTCGCCCAGTCGCGAGTGTACGCAAGGGGATGAGTATCGCCGGAGACAAGCTCGACGATACGGTGCAAGATGTCGAAAGGGCGCTTGAGGGACATCTTTTCAGTGTGAGGGAGTGTGGGTGAGAGCAGTAACGCTGGTGGCCGCCAGAAGATGTGGGGGATTGAGAGTAAAGCCCAAGGGGGGCACAGCTCACAGGCAGGCTGATGCTTCCCCCAATTAATAGTTCTGAGTCCCCGGTGGTTGATTAGAGTCATGAGTTTCCGCAATTCCGCGGCTTGGGCCGAGCATCTCATTCTTTGTGACAGCAAGTTGACAGTAGCCTCCCTCCCCGGTAACTTGAACGTTGACGTGAATCACAGCCCTGCTCAGAATATTAATCGCCCAGCTTCTCGTGAGCAACGGTACACACTCCATAGTTTACCTATAATCGAATGTGCAACTGGGAACAACAGAACTTGGTGTTCAACTAGTGCAAGCGCTGGAACTCCGCTGCCCTCTGCCTTCTCATTCATGCAGGCACCCCACTACAGGGTGAACTATGCAGGTAAAGATCCTGAATCAGCACATTTAGCTTCTACCAAGAGTGCATCTTCCTTGAGTGAAGTATGTCCGTTTCGAGTCAAGGTGGTGCCCAGGTCCTTGAGTAAGACCTCGAACCTCGTCTGATTGCAGAGTCTTTCGCGCACTCGTTCCTCAAAATTGGCCAAACCGACCCTCAGGATCGCCAAGCCGATCGCTCCGTTGTCACAGACGCCTTCACGGGAAACAGTGGCGGGACAATCTACTCCCGCGTTGTTGCTTGTTATTTACACTCGCCAACCATCAAATATAGAAAGCATACCTGGATGTGACAAAAGCGGTCCTTCCACCAATGCACAGTTCGAGTGCGACAGGTTAGTAGAGAGCGATGGAGAGTAACGCTACAGAATAGTGTACCAGAGCCTTCACAATGTCGTGAAAAGGCGAGTGACTTCTGAAAAACTCAAAGCTTACGAACAGCTCGATGTTGTCCGGCGGCCAGCTTTCCGTGAGGGGCGATGCTATGCGGTGCGCTGCGATGCAGCATGGCAGACCGAATGACAATGCTTTACCTATCACTTGCCTGTAAAAGTCCTAACCAAAGAAGATTCCACAATGAGTGCCGCCAGACACCAGAGAAAAGAAAGAGGGCATACAAGTGTTACGCGTGGCGGGTCATGCAGTCT
Source organism: Basidioascus undulatus (assembly GCA_000826855.1). Lineage (NCBI taxonomy): Eukaryota > Fungi > Basidiomycota > Geminibasidiomycetes > Geminibasidiales > Geminibasidiaceae > Basidioascus > Basidioascus undulatus. The sequence goes on along the minus strand of JTLS01000097.1, from coordinate 9,286 downwards.
GACTGCCCGTGAACGAATGAAAACGGTGGCAGTTTCGTAAAGAGGTGACGGCTCCCGGAAGCCTTGGGGAGGAGATCCGAGTGCTACGGGGATAGAATACTGAGGCAAAAAAGCAATATATATATGATTGGTACGAAAAGGAACGGAAGGCAAAGTATGAAGAACGGGCGGGAGAGCTCGTGTGGACGTTAGTCAAGGTCTGGAGTTTTTGAAGAACGAAAGGTTAGCCGAGAGTGGAGAAATCTATGGCTGCAGAGAGCAGGCCGGTTAAAACGTGGCTTGACATGGCTTTGGCCTGTGCATGACACGGTTAGAAGATCAGATTTTCCCCTTTCACTTGCCCTTCCGTTGCACTGTTCAGACCGCTGTCGTGTTTCGGTCCTTTCAGATTCGTTTCACTGCGAAAGTCGCAGTCACGTGAAAACGACCCGGCTTCTTTGGCAAAAGAAGCCGGCTGTGGCGAGCCGACAAACCTCAATTGCGCGGTTGGACTTGCACCTCGATCTTGGCCTTCTCGCTTCTTGCTTTTCTGCGTCCACCACCTTCGCTACTCTTATTTCATATTTTCTAGTCCTCTAGTCATCCCCAATATCTCAGTACCGATCCCTAGTCACACAGTTACGATGAGCGAGCCTGGCGACTACAACGGTGCGTTTCCTTCCAGCTGCGACCGGGCGCACAACCTCAAAGGTTCGAATCTGTTCTGCTATTCAGCTGTTCGCGAGAGCATCAAGAAGGCGATGCCCAAACCGGGCTACGACGACGGCTCCGCGGGTCCCATCTTCATCCGTCTTGCGTGGCACGCATCTGGCAGCTGTGCGTCTCCTTTCCCGCTGGGCTTTGTGCCACCCCCTCCCCGTAGCATGTAGGAGGTTTATGCGTGAAGCTTACTCGAATCTTTACTTGGGGCTTGCAGGGGCGCCCGCTCTCATTCCGGGAGGCACTCATTCTGGCGGTTCCAACGGCGCCGGTATCAAGCTGTGTCCGCTCGAGTCTGCGGACCCCGCCAACGCCGGCTTGTCTCATGCCGTCAGCGTACGTATGATCTCGCGTTCATTAATACGGGTGGCGATTCTGAGACGGGCGGGCTTTGGGTAGTTTTTGGAGCCTGTGAAGGAGGAGCACCCCTGGATCTCGTACTCCGACCTGTACACCTTGGTGCGTCTTATATGCGCTCCTCGATGCCGCTTTTCCCTCGATTCTGACATAGATACCACGTATACTATAGGCGGGCGTCGTGGCAGTGAAGGAAATGGGCGGGCCTGACACCCCGTGGAAGCCCGGCCGCACGGACTTTGTGGGCGACGTGAAGAACTACCGCGACGATGTGACTGGGCGTCTGCCGGACGGTGCTCTCGGTGCGTTCCTTTTTTATAAAGACGGGCAGAAGGGTTACGGAACTGACATAAGGTCATGATCAGGTGCCGACCACGTCCGCGACATCTTCTACCGCATGGGTTTCAACGACCAAGTGCGTCCTGCACAACCTCACTTGTCCCACTTCGCGTTCTTCTCACCACGCTCTTCATCTTCTGAATCTTCTGAAGGAAATCGTTGCGCTCTGCGGTGCGCACAACGCCGGCCGCTGCCATGCCGACCGATCTGGCTTCGACGGCCCCTGGGTGACGAACCCGACCCGCTTCTCGTATGTTTTCTTTGACTTTCCCCAACCCCCTCCGTGCCCACTCTCATGTTCCACTTATTTTTCAGCAACCTCTACTACAAGTTCCTCCTCCAGCGCGACTGGAAGGAGAAGAAGTGGAACGGCCCGCGTCAGTTCGAGACCAAGGTCGCCGGGACGGAGCTGATGATGCTGCCTGCTGACGTGCGTCGCTTCCCTCTGCACGCATCTTACCGAGCCCCAGACTGACGATGTGATGATGTGACACAGATCGCCCTCCGGGACGACCCCGAGTTCCGCAAGTGGGTCGAGATCTACGCCAACGACAAGGACCGCTTCTTCAAGGACTTTGCGGCGGCGTACGCCAAGCTCATCGGTACGTTCTGCTACTCTTAAAGCCTTGTTTTTTTTTTAGCCAAGTCAACTGACACTGACTGCTTTGGGCATTTTACAGAGCTCGGTGTGGAACGTAACGAGCAGGGCCTTGCCGTCCTCACGCGCCGGGTCGCGCCCGGCTCGGGTGGCGGGTGCCCCTTCGCGGGCAAGGCGAAGGCGAAGCTGTAGATGGGGGGATAGAGCGACTGCTAGATTATGATAGAGACGCCCTGGAGGGCATGGGTTGAGGGTACCTAGATCGCATCACTCGCTTTGAACAACTCCGGTGTGCCTGTCCGTCGCTTGACGTGCAACGTATCATCAAGTCTAAATGTTTGCGCTGGTACCGTCTTGCTGCCAAGTCCACAATCTGTCCCTTCGTGTTCGTAGATCTACGCAGGCAAGAGAGTTCACGCTGAAGACAGTAAAGGACAACTAGAGGGAACAGGTTGTGTCATGCAAATACATCCCTATCCGATCCGTACACTGACAATTCATGAGACGAGAAAGGAGGAATGATCAAGCGGAGGAGTGACAGCCACGGCGAAGTTAGCGAAGGTAAATGCCCAAGTGTCGCTTCAGACGCTGGCCGAACATGCGAATGAGTGTGGGCGTGAAAGTCGAGTCCGGGTGTGGTCTTCGAGAGATCAGGGGTGTGGGCATCAGCGTGTGGAAGGCAAACAGGCTAGGGATGGAAAAGCTAAGCTTGAAAAACATGAAACTCAATTGTGGGAAGAGATTGGGTTCTTCTCCGTCAGGGGTTGATCCCAGTTGTCGATGTCGTCGCTCACTCTGTGTCGCGGCTCGAAGCGCACCGCCGAGCCAGCGGCCTGAACGGGCTCGTACACCACCGCGCGCATCGCCTACGGTACGTGAAACAGGGCAACAGATGCGTAGGCAATGAGTAAGCCTTCGTCGTCTCGAAAGAGGACCACCGCAGGCAGGGGAATGACACACCTTCATCGAATCCGGCCACCGCAGGACGCCCTTCTTCTCGCCCTTCGTCTCGCCCTCGTTGAGCAGCTGATCCGAAACCCTCCAGATCTTGAGGCTTAACGTGTACCGTTCCTGCGACTCGACCGGCGCCTCCTTCTTGCTGCCGTTCGCAGCAACTTGCCACGCGAGCTTGGCATCCGCGAGCCGCTCCGACAAGTCGTCGACTGCGTAGCACCCACATGGACAGCTAGTCAAAACAGACACCAAGAACAAGAGTTGCGATTGATTTGAATAGCTCGAGCTCGAGCGACGGACCTTCTTCATCTGTTGAGTTCCGTGTCTTTCTTTCTCTCGCGGAGGCTCCGCTCCAGCGAGATACGAGTGGGCCGATCTGCGCCGCGTTCTCGCCCGGTGAGGCCACGGGGATGGTAGACACGAACGTCTTCTTGTCGGTTGAAGGAGGAGGACGCGGCTGAGGCTGCGATGGTTTGGGCTGGCGGGGAACCTTGGCCTTCGGTTCGGCGACGTTGAAGACAGACCGAGCATCGAATTGAGATGCGCGTCGGGGTCGACGATCGAGCAACCGAATCTGACCCGCGCTGCCATTGCCGTACTGCACGACACTCAAGAAACGCAGCGAGGACACTTCAGGACACCCCTAACGCCATGCAGTCATGCGCTTCAATGCAGACCTTTGCACATGATAGCCGTACTAAGATGAAAGTCTTTCGGTATTCAGAATCTCAACACCCACAAATCACGTCCCCCGGAAGTACTTTGACTCCACAAACGGCAAGCTAGTGACCGTCGCGTTGCGCTCCTTGCCGCGCACGATGACCTTCACCTCGCTGCCCTTCTTGTGCAGCCCGTCGGCCGTGTCGATATAGCCCATCACGATGTTCTTTCCGAGCGTGGGCGAGGGGATGCCAGACGTCACCTTGCCGAGGGGCGTGGAGTTGAGCCGGTCGACGATCACCGCGCCCTCTGGATCGTTCCGAGCAAGTGATCAGAAAATGGTTTTGCGAATGTGAAATGGCGCAGAGAAGGCGATGCGCACCACGAGCGGGAGAGCCGGAGACGACGAGCCCGACGCGCTTGCGGCGGGTGTTGGACGCCTTCAGCGAGGGCAGCACGGTGTCGCGGCCGATAAAGGCGGGAGAATCGGGAGTGCGTCGGTCCTTCGCTGGATGATGCGACGGAACGATGTTAGCATTCTTATGGCTGACGTGACAGCAGCCGCTGGCAAAAGACGAACCGATGACCCAGGCGAGGCCCGCCTCGCCCACCGTCGTCCCCACCTTCTCCTGTCCATCGGGACCGGGCTCAGTCTCCCAGAGATCCTGTTGTAGATCATTGATGAGTACAAGGATCTGAGCAATACAGAAATAATGATCACGATGATTTACATGTCCGTAGAGACACATGCCGGCCTCGAGACGGAGCGAATCGCGAGCTCCAAGACCGATAGGGAGGACTCCCTCCGAGTCGGCGAGCAGGTCCGCGAGTTTGACCGCGTCCTTGTTCTCCATCGAGATCTTTTTCTCAGACTGCACGTCAATCCCTCGCTCCCTCGCGCTGACCAGCTGTGACCCAGGTGGCAGCGTACCTCGAACCCGTCCTCGCCAGTGTATCCGCCGCGCGCGACGTGCACGTCAATATCGGACGAGATGCGGAGGTGCGCAACCGTTCCGAAGGGGAGAGAGTTGAGGTTGTGCGTCGTGTGCTTCGCCAGGACGGAGGAGGACGTCGGGCCCTGGAGTGCAAGGAGCGCGCGGCCCGTGAGGTACTCCAGCTTGACTTTGGGACCCTCCCACTCCTTCTGCACTACGTCGAGCCACCTGAAATTGTGTCAAGTAAACGTGAGCTCAACGCGCGGAGTCGAGCAATGCGTGAGGAGCATGGCAGACGCACTCTTGCACCTCCTTCGCGCGCCCAGCGTTTGTCACGATGTACCAGCGCCCGTCACCCCAGTTCGTGGCGATACAATCATCAATGATCCCTCCGTTCTTGTTGATGAGGAGAGAGTAGGAAGAGGTTGACGGTGCGTGCGAGAGGGAAAGCGGGAGGAGGTGGTGAGTGAAGGAGGGCGAGGAGGAGGCGTCTTGGGAGATGCTGTAAGCCGCTCCTTCAGCGAATGCAGATAGTCATGGGTGGTAAAATTCGTACGTGAGCTGCCTGGAAAGTCGTCAGCTGGATACCACAAGCCTAATTGCCAGCAAAGGAACTCACTGCATATGAGAGACGTCGAACAGGCCCGCCTTCTCCCGGACGTGGTTGTGCGCCTGGACTGCACCAGACCACCAAGTGTCAGCGCATCCGCTCAATACTTCCTGTGAACCCAGCACCCTGGAGAATCACGACTTACCTTGCCCGACGCCCTTGTACTGGAGCGGCATGCTGTAGCCCGCGAACTCAACCATCTGGGCGCCCTTCGCGACATGCCAGTCGTACAGCGGCGTCTTGCGCGGCGCGGACGCCGCCGTTGCGAGGCCTCTCTTGATCATTGCGCTGAATGCTAAAGGACGAGTCATTGTGGTGCGTAGGAAGACGATGGGAGAAGACAAGGCACGGGAGCTCTGCACAGCTGCAAGGGTACCCCGCACGCGATACGCCGCGCGATTGCACGTGGTTGTTATCTGGGCCTCGGGCGGAGCGCCGACGGAGAACCCGCCCGACTCTAAAGGCAACTCTCCCAAGCAGTCACTTTTCCGTTGAAAATGCGAGAAGGGTGCCCCGCCACAGTGCTACTTTGAAGTATCATGAAGTATCGACATGCAGCACAAGAAGACGTCCCCACACGCGGCGGCAGACTGGAAAGCCGCAGCGAAGCGACATCAGCTGGGATGCCCCGTCAGCCCATACATTAGTTCTAGTATCGTTCGTCACGGCCACGGCCTTTCAGCGTCCTCGCCAACCCTACGCAACCCCTGCCCCTCCCATGCCCTTCCTCTCCATCCCGACCTCACTCTGCTCCGGATCTCCCGGCTCGCCTCCCGACGCCTGCTTCTCAGTCGTCGGCTGTTGCGGCTCGCTAGACGTCTTCGAAGAACGCCGCACGAAGGGTACGTGTTTCGGGATGCGGAAGAGGTATGTGAGGGCGAACACGAGCAACCAGTTGAAGACTGCAGCGTTGGAAAGATGATCGTGAGACATTGGCCCAGGATACGTTTCACGCGAGGGAACATATGGATGTAAGGGATGAAGTAAGCGAAGTATTTCCAGTGATCGCCCCAGACCACTTCGAGTGTCGACGCGTACACGTCCTAAGCACAAGATAGGTCAGATGTGACTGGAAAGTAATCTAGAACAACTCTGAAGAAACGTACGCCGTTGGAATACTGGCAGTATCTGCAGCCCGTGGTCGCTGAAGGGACTTCGATGTACCCCATCGCTTGAGGGTTCTCGAAGTAGGCCGCCGTCCACTGCTCGCAGGTTTGACCCGCCGGGCTGTGAAGCACAATCTATCGTCAGCATTGAACATTCAACATGGTAAACACGAATGACTCACGGATCGAATACGAGGTACTCTTGGTTCGTGCAGCGCACGGGGATCTCGTGCACGGCGTTGATCAGGAAACCTGACAGCAACCACCGGAATGGCAACAGCGACCCCATCCAAACGCGCTGATTGGGCATGTCAGCTACGGTGCACACTGTAGGGCTTCAGTCTTCAAGCACGCACCCAGAAATGAGGAATCGCTGACGGCGGCGAGAGGACACCGCAGAACTGTCAATGGCAAGATGTCAATGGGAAGCACTTTCTACGGATTGAAAGAGGTACGACGTACCGAAACGACGAAGGAGAAGAACACGGGGACGAGAATGCTCGGGAAGAAGGCGCTGTAAGAAGTTGCAGAGGTCAATGTCTGCCTGCTGGCTGGTGGGTCTCTCAGGCGACATACTTCGGCGCCATCGCAGCGAGCCATTGACCGAAACCTTTTCGAGAAGCACATCACGTCAGCCTACGCACATTATAGAAAGGAGGATTTTTACTGCTTACCGGTGTACCACAGCTCGAACAGCTCGACGAACAAGAACGCAAAAGCGGCGCGACCACCACCGGGGGAGGAAGTACCTAGAGCAGCCGATCAGCACGATCGAGTGTAAAAGCTGCAGATCTAAAATACACACCAGCAGCAAAAGTAGATCCCTCCACAGGCCAGCGAGTATGGTATCTCGGCAAGAATCGCCGCCGCGATCATCGGTTGCCGCGAGTACGCTTTAGCCTTGCCTTCACGAGCTTCGTATAGGTCACGGCTGTTGATGTGTAAAGTCAGCCAGCGGATTTGCGACTTGCGTCAATATTTTGGCCGGCACGCACAGGGCGAGGAAGCGAGGTTGCAGCTGACGGCGCAAGACATGAGTACAAGGCGAGCCTCTTCGGAATGGTAGTGCTTACCTGCTGAATCAAAGGTGGCGAAATTGTGAGGGTAAGGAAGATCTGTGTGGTAAAGAATCAGTATATGCAGATAGAAAACGAGGCTGTGGATGGTCAAGTCTCACGGAGAATAGCCGTCCTTGCAAGTCGATGTTTGCGTTTCCGAGCATCAGGCCTTGAACGTTGTACAATGAGCATGACGAAGGTACAGTTCAACAGAGCGGACCAGTCTTACAGGTCAAGCCGTTGAACAGGCCAGTCGTGATGTGCAGCGCTAGCTTGCCGATCAAGTATTGAGGGTCGCGCCTGATAGCAATGGTTCAGCAACGGCTTCGAAGAGCATGGACTCCGTAGCGGTCTTACCAGTAGGTCGTGAACGTGCGGTGAAGTGATGGACTTGAACTGCTGCAGCATCGAGCTTGCATACTCGCTGTCATCCTGGAGCGTCTCCGAGGGCTTCTCGCCTCTGCGCTCAGAGATCAAGCGCTCGACCTCCTCTGCTACACGGCGACGCTCCGTCGACTCGAGCCAAACCTGCATCAATCGACAAAGCAATTATCTCAAACCGAAGGTGAGATATTGTACACCGCAGGACGGACCTGGCCCCAGTCCTGTTTGGCCGTTGCTCCGGCGCCGGCGCCAACGACCTCGAGCATGTACTCGGCCGGGTTGGCGTCCTTCGGGCAAGGGTCGGCACCGTTCTTCTCGAAGTACCGAATGAGGGTCTGCGAGTCTTGCCCGAGTTCGCCGAAGTAGAAGGTTCGCCCGCCGCGGCCGAGGAGAAGCACGTCGTCAAAGTTCTCGAACTGGGAATAGCGATGCCAATGTCAATACTGATCAATCCGCGTAGGCTGGGCCATTTGACGCACCAGAACAGCACTCGGCTGGTGAATCGTACAAAGCACCGCCTGTCCGGCGTCCACGAGCTTTCGAAGAAAGCGAACGACTTGCCACGCGCCTTGATCGTCGAGACCCTGATGAGGTTTCCACACATCAGCCCCAATTCGTTCAACGTGAAAGATCAAGACGGCTCTTACGGAGGTGGGCTCGTCCAAGAAGCAGAGCAAGGCAGGCTTTAAATGGATCTGTCAGTTTCACCCAAATGTCGCGCGTCCCGAACGATGCAGCCCACCTTTGCAGCCTATTTGACGTAGTCGAATCAGGTCACAGTCTCCATCTCGAAAGAGGATGAAGCACGTACCAGTTCCACCCCAATGGTCACCCGTTTCCGCTGTTCCACAGAAAGACCCTGGCCGGGCTTGCCGATGACAGCGTCTGCGAAAGAATGCATCTCAAGCAGCTGCAGATTGGGAAGGTGCTCTGATCAGGCCTTGCCTCTATGGGAGAGCAGGAGAAGCGACTGACCTCGATGATGCTCTCTACATACTCGTGCTTCTCGTGCAAGCTCGCGCCACCCGGCTGACGGAGTTCGGCGGAAAAGCGCTGACAGTAGCATGGATGTCAGTGAGAGGGCGAAAAGGCTGCACTTGATTAACACATACAAGCGCTTCGCGGACAGTGGATGTCGGCTCGTGAACGTCAGCCCTGAATGGATTGATGCGGTCAGCTGATAACGAAAGAAGCGCGCGCAAGTCAAGAAATATACGCACTGCTCGATGAAGCCCACGAGGCGCTGGAAGGAGCAGGCAGCGGTTTGCCATCGATGAGGAACTCGCCGCTCGCGCCGAGGCGCTGCGACAGTGCGTTCAGAAGAGTCGTCTTGCCCGCTCCCGAATCGCCGACGAGCGCAGTGAGACGTCCCGGATTGACCCATCCCTACAACCACGCACCCCGTTGAGCGGTTGAGCCATCTTACGCAAAAACAAAAAAAGGAACAATCATGAAGGCGCACCTGGACGTGATCAAGAAGGATCTTCCTCGAGTTACCGCTTCCGACCGAATAGTTGACGTCGCGCCAGGTGAAGACCGAATGATGCGGCTGGATCGTGACGTCTTCAGACGTGGCCGTCCGGTCG
>JTLS01000968.1:0-11936 GCA_000826855.1 Basidioascus undulatus | reverse complement strand
CCCAAACCCCTCTCCCCAAACCCCCTCCTCCGCCGCTCTTCCACTCCCTCATCCTCGCGCCCCTCCCTCTCCGCCGATACCACACGACGACCCTCCCTCACCGCGGAATCCGTCCTCTCTCCCTCGGAGGCTTCTCCCTCGCGCCCCCAAGAACTCTCCTATACCCCTCGCCAACTCGTCGGACTCCCCGACGTCCCCCCCGTATCACCCTTCTTTCCTGCCGACTCGACCACCACCACCGCCGCGCCATCCCCACAGGACCCGACCACCCCACCCCAAGGCGCCTCGCCGCGTCTACCCGAGCCGTCCACCCCGCGCGCGTCCGCACCGTCCCCGCAAGGGCCCAGCGCGGACGAAAACTCGCAGCGGCAGGCGATCCTGAGTCGGCAACGCGACGAAGTCGACGCCGAGCGTCGAGCGCTGGAAGCGCTGGAAGCGCGGCAGCAGCAGCAGCAGCAGCAGCAGCAAACGCCTACGCAAGCGCAGTCGAGCTCGATGCCTCACCCTCCTTCAGTTCAACCTCCACCTCGGCCGTCTGCGCCCGCCCCTCCCCAACCGACGACCTTCCGCCTTCTCCCCTCGCACCTCCCCGTCCTGCACCTCTCTGTGCGCTCGTCCGCGATCCGCACGAACGACCGCGGCAAGGACGTCGTGTCCTTCCTCATCAGCCTCCGGCACGATGAGTCCGGCGCGGAGTGGCGCATCGACAAGCTCTACTCGGACGTCCTTGCGCTGGACGCGCGCATCAAGGAGCTCATCAGGCGCGCGCCGAATCGGAGCGTCAATAAGGGGAGGGTCGCGCCCTTGCCGGACAAGGCGCTGCTGAAGGACCGGGCACCGAATAAGGTCGACCAGCGGAGAGTGAGTACCGAGCCTCATTCCTCTTTATTCAAGGCCAGCATCACGCAGCAGAAGAAAGGGGTGTTGATGTGATTGGGGAAACCAGGCAACGCTCGAGAACTACCTTCACTCGCTCCTCACGCTCGCCCCGCCCACGCCGGCCCCTCCGTTCGGCACGCCCACGCCGCAGACCGAGGTCTGCGCGTTCCTTTCGACCGACCTCGTGCGCGCGTCCGCGGGAGCGAGCGCGCCGGTCGGGTACAAGGAGGGCTACCTCACCAAGCGCGGCAAGAACTTTGGCGGCTGGAAGACGCGCTTCTTCGTCATCAGCAAGGAGGGGACGCTGGACTACTTTGAGACGGTGCGTCTTCGCTGATGGGGTTGGAAAGAAAAGGGTGGGAGGCTGAAGAAAGGGAATGGAAAACAGCGCGGCGGAAACCACATCGGCTCGATCCGAATCGCGGATGCGCAAATTGGGCGGCAGCAGCAGCGCGCTACGGACCCGTCCTCCTCGTCCACGTCGCTCTCGTCGAAATCCGACTCGACCCAGCACGACTCGTACCGTCACGCGTTCCTCATCGTCGAGCGCACCGAGTCGGGCAAGGAGCGGGACCGTCACGTGCTCTGCGCTGAGAGCGACGAGGAGCGCGACGCATGGATCGCCGTCCTCCTCTACCACGTCAAGAAGGGGGCGCCCACCGCGTCCGCGTCCGCCGGCGCGCCGTCCTCGTCCTCTTCCTCCCCCATCGCCGACCCGTCTCCAGCGCCCATCTCCCGCTCCGGCACGTCCGGCAGCATCGCCTCGTCGTCCGAGGGCGCCGGCGGGCCGCAGCGTCGCGGGACGCTCAGCGGCGGGCGCAAGATGAGCAAGGACGACATCATGGTCCAGAAGGGCGCGGCACAGCCCATCTCCAACCTCCCCCCGGACGTCGCGGGCAAGTTCCACGTCCCCGCGCAGGGGATCCCGGCGGCGCGGCAGCACGGCCGCAAGCTGTCGGCGACGAGCGTCGCGGAGGACTTCAAGCGCAGCGACAGCCCGATGAGCATGAGCTCCGCGACGCCCCCGCCGCAGTTCCACGTCGAGGCCCCGTTGAGCACGCCTGGCCGCCCGCCGATCACGATCCAGCACCAGCCGCAGTTCGGCCACCTCGTCGCCCCGCCGTCCGACATGCCCATGTCCTCCTCGCTCCCCAACAACCTCGGCGCCCTCGGCGGCAGCAGCAGCAACGGCGGCGGCGGTGGGGTTGCTGCTGCTGCCGCCGCTTGGCAGCCGCCCCGCTCGAACTCGGAGCTCGGTCAATACATGGACCTTGCACCGCCCGGCTCGCAGGGCCGCACGCCAGGCAACCGCGCGAGCATGTTCATCCCCACGCCCGGCGGGCCGAGCGGCGCAGACGTCAGGAGGCAAAGCTTCAACCCGCCCGTCTCGTCCTCGTCTGTGAGCTCCACCGCTGCCGCCACGCCCGCCGTCGGGCCTTCCCCGAGCGCGAGGGGCAAGATCTCCGGCCCCATGAACGGCACGCCTATCCCCGAGGGATACAGGTTCGGCGCGAAGGAGGAGGCGCCCGTGGAGCGCGAGCGCGACCGGAAAGCCAAGTCCGGCAGGTTCTGGGGCGCTTTCGGCGGAGGCGGTCGAGGTGCGTTCGGTGCTCTCCCAGTCTTGCCTTCTAAAGACTTGAAACTCACACTGACACCCCCCGCTAATTTCAGACAAGCACGGTGCCCCCGCGCAGCCTCGTCCCGTGTTCGGCGTGCCCCTCAGTGAGAGCCTCTCAGTCGCGAGCGTTGGCGGCCTCCCCGCGATCGTCTTCCGCGCGATCCAGTACCTCCAGGCCAAGAACGCACAGGACGAGGAGGGCCTATACCGGCTTTCCGGGTCCAGCGCGGTCATCAAGGCGCTGAGGGAGAGGTTCAACCAAGGTGCGTCGGGTCTGCAGCTGAAGGAGCCAAGAATCAAGTTCTGATAGGAGGGTGACGGTGCGGGATGAGCAGAGGGAGATGTCGACTTGTTGGAGAGCGGGGAGTACTACGACCCGCACGCGATCGCCGGGTTGCTCAAGGGCTTCCTGAGAGAGCTTCCGACGTCCGTTTTGACGCGCGACCTGCACCTACCATTCCTCCACGTCGTCGGTACGCCGTCTTATTCGATCGCCGTCGCTACATCGCTCACTCACGTGCACCTGCAGACCTCCTCGACCCGAAGGAGCGCGTGCGCGAGCTCGGCCGACTTGTCAGCGAGCTGCCCGAGGCAAACTACTGCCTCCTGCGCGCGCTCACCGCGCACCTGATCACGATCGTCCAGAACGCCGAGAAGAACCGCATGACGCTCAGGAACGTCGGCATCGTCTTCTCCCCGACGCTCGGTCTTCCCGCCCCGCTGTTCAGCCTTTTCCTCACCGAGTACCAGTACATCTTCAACGTCACCGAGGAGGGTCAGCCGGCGCCGCTCGAGATCGAGGACGACGTCGCGGCGGCGGCGGAGCAGCAGCAGCAGGCATCGCAGCAGCCGCAGCAGCAGACGGCCGCGAACCCCGCATCGTGGACCGGAGGACAGCAGGAGATCGGCGCTCCTTCGGGCGAGCGTACCCTCACCGGCGGAGCGGGCTTGCCCCCGCCGCGACCACCGCGACGGGCGCGGGACAACCGCAACTCGGCGATCTATGAGGGCGGCGACGTCGAGAAGATGCTCGGTTTGGCTGGGCGGGATCTGAGAAGTGCGTTTTCGACGTTCCTCGACCTTGCGCTTGGCATCAATTTGACTTTTGATTTGCCCCTCCAGCGACCGCTGAAGCAGAAGAGTCGACCGACGGCGAAGACATCGGCCCCTCCGAGCCGGACGACGACGACCTTAACGACGACGACGACGACCGGAGCTCGACAGCCGACCCGCTCGACCAAATGATCACAATCGACGTTCCCCCGCCCGCTGCGAATCTCTCACCCAGCAGCTCGCGCTGGCCCTCCGAGCGCGGGCTTAACTTCGAGTCCGGCTCGCCCTCCGCGCGCTCGTTCGTCGGCTTGCCGCCCAGCCCGCGGCCCAGCGTCAGCACAGGCAGCGCCGGCGGACACTCGCCTCGCACCGCGCACCACCCCGCGGGGTCGTCGACGGGGTGATTTCTTTTTTCTACCTTCCCTTGTTTTGGAGCTACTTCGCTACTTCGCTCATTTCCCATCTTGGTTTCCCCTCTGTGTTCTTTGTTCTGCTGCTTTCCGCTTGCCATTACCCGTTCGCTCCATATACCTTTTCTCGTTCTACTTACTTACACACACGTACGTATGTCTTCGGACTACCTTAGTTGATACTGCTTTCTAGTTCCAGAGTACCGCTTTGCTTTCAAAATCACTCCACCCCTGATCGATACCCAATACCCAAGCCCGTCTGCCTGGTTATCTGCTCATACGCGCTCTCAGCTCTGCATCACACGCGCACACCCCGGGGCGTTTCCTCGAACTCAGTTGCATAATGTCACCGCAAGAACGAGAGCCAGTCCCCCCGCAAACAAAGACGGCGGCAGGAGAAGGTCGGCAGCCGACTTCTCCCGTACCTCGCCCGTGAACCGCCACGTCAGATTGTTGAAGCGCCCAATGTCGAGCCCTTTGCCCGAGTTGAGGGTCGCACCCTTGACGAGCTTCTTGAAAACGGACGTCTGGAAGTTGAAGGCGTGAGCGGCATGCGCCAGGCATGAGCATGGAGAAAGAGCTTTGCTGCCATGTGGGACGCACTGAGAAGTCTAGATCGCTGACGTTGCACCCCGTACAACCTGTTGTGAAATTGGGGGTTATGGGAATACTCCACGGTAAATAAAAGGCCTTTGGAAGACGAGGAACACGTACGTCAACGACCACTATCTCAACGTTGTTGCCTTCGAAGGTGGCTTCGATGACCTGTCCACAGGCCCCCCTAACGCCGAGGATTAGTGCATCGCATTGCATATTGGAATATCGTCAGATTCTGACAAGAGAACGTACTTGCTGTTGGGATTCACACCCGAATAGCCAGGCCACGCGTCGTAGAGCAGGTGCGAAACAGCGCCGACTTTTTGGCAGCTTTTGCTGCAGAGAAAAAGGTAAAGCGACAGGTGTTACTTCATTCGAGCAAAGAATTCGTGTGTTGAGAGGATGGTAGCAGCTTACGACTTCCAACCACATGAACCTAGACCGACATCGTAGAACGTTCCTTGGCCGCCGGTGTACCATGTTCCAATGGAGACAGTGACATTGTCCGCTGTAGGCGTAGTGTTGTTTGCCGTCGGTGGAGTGTTGTTCGTGATCGGGGAGGTGCTGTTCATGCTAGGGGAGGTGCTGTTTGTTGGGGAGGTGCCGTTTACCGGAGAAGTGGTGTTGGCGGGGACCGTGACATTGCTGGGCGACGTCGAGTTGGTGCTATTGGTTGATCCTGGCGAGATCGTTGTCCCATTATTGATATTCTGCCGCACTACATGATGCATTGAAAAGGCTCTGCAAAGTCCAGGAAAGCGTTAGGGCACGATTGAAGAGGTGCCATTGCGACGACAAGCGGGTGTATGCACGTTGAGAGTAGTATGTGTGGCAAAGCCACGATGATGAGTAGTTCGAAACGCATCCCAAAGTATGTGAGCTCGTCGACATCGAGCGAACGGTGGAGTGAGTAAAGGAAACGTCTAGAGAAAGACTCGCGCAAAAGTGAGGAGCTGATGGTTCACAACCAAGGCGGAAAACCGGACCGTCGAGGAGCAAGCCACGCGCTGCCAGTGGCAAACCGGATGTTGAAAAGGTCAATGCACGCAGCACGTGAGCGTGAGCGGCCTTGCTTGAGCCTTGCAGTGTTGGGAACAGTTTGTCGTTGAGCCAGTATTTCACCTTGGAAACCCGCACAAGTCCCTAAGTCCGGGGGTCTTCTGAGGTGTGCACGGAGCCGGTGGATGCCATCAGTGAGCGCGAGGTCGAAACTGTACGAAGCTGGCTGCCAGCTGCATTGAGGCTTGTCACACTTGCCGGGACCCCTCACTACCTGCTGACGTACTCCCAATGAACATTTGAGCCCTCTCAGTCTGTTAGAGGATAGTAAATTGGGCCAATCTTGGTGAGAGAAAGAGTTCTGATGTTCATTTCATAGAGAGCTCGAGATCAGCTCGACATGATCTGCCGTCTTCGGTCACATTGCTGTGCGGTTCGCTTCGAAGGCTTATCAATGAGCGTGCAAGTAGAGCTGGAATATTTTCAAGGTCCCTTGCTGCAAGGGTACTATGTTCCGCTCACTGATCTATGTCAACTCTGCAGACAGGCTGCCGTGCTGCAAGTGTGCTACTTCCGAGGCCCTGCCGGCCCTGACTATCGTTTGACCGACGTTACCATAACATCTCGAGGTAATACAGACCATATCTTCCAGGGTAGTTCCGGAAAACAGGGTGAATTTGGTTACCTATGATCCCTAGCTTCATACAGCCACAGCCCAGATCGACACGGCGATCGAGGCGACCCAAAAGCGCGACAGCCAACGCTCTGGCAGGTGTGCTCAAGTTGCATTATGTGGGCATGACCTGCTTTCAGTAATCAGTCACTTGTAGGACATGGACATGTTGCCGCGGCTCCTCCACGGATGCAGTGATTCACGGTCGATTGTCAGGCTGTGGCATGAATTATCCGGGTGCCCGCAGATTACGGCAAACAGATTCTCAACTTGAGAAACTAACTTATTCGCCGGTCCATGAAAGGGTCAAGAGTGGGGTGCCATCCCAAACATCGTGTCAGCTCAGACCTGCCGATAGCAAGACAGCCTCGGACCCACTTGGCTCCCACCATCACCTTCTATCCCTCTGCCGCTCGATCGAGTCGCACCCTTTCCACCCATTCAGCAAAGTCTTTCGAGACCTCCTCTCCTGCACGAACCTCATGGGCAACAGCCAATACTCCCCTGGCGTTCGAGCGACGCCCAGACTTCCCCTATAGCTGCTGGTCTCGATTCTCGGGTTCGCTACGGACTCGGTCTCTACCTTCGAACGTCCGCAGGCCCAATGGTCCCTGTCGGTGCGCTTCCTGAGCAAGGAGCTGCTTCCCTCTACGACCCAACGCACATTCGCGAGCTTATAGTCCAGAGGAACCACCTGCCCCGTTTTGACTCCGGCCGAGACAAGGACAGCGCTTACGCCTGGTATGTGGAAGAGCATCAAAGGCACAACCCATCGATTCTGAGGGTGATTTTCGACAAGCTCTGTCGGCCTCGCCGCTTGGCCGCAATCTGCGCCCTTTGTACACACCTCGACACTTTCAACCTGACCTGGGAGAGGCCGCATATCGAATCCAATTTCATTGCATGCACGCTTGGGCTCATTTTCGATCTCGAGCTATTCAGGGCGCTCTGAACTGTTCCACCCTCTGTCTTCGCATCCCGAAAGTCGATTTTCTCTTCCCGCAATTTATGGGCTACTTTCCGATTATGAAAGGCGTCGGAACCCTTCTCAACACCATTCCGGCACTCTCAAACCTAGACCTCCATTTTGAACTTCCGCCGTTGAGCCCCGATCTCATCGGCGTGCTCACCCTCCTGAAGATCCGCACGCTCACGGTGACTGACAGTCCTGTTCGGCATCGCTGCAACCAATCGCAACTTTGAGCGTGTCTTCGTCATATCTACGTACAGTGGAATGGGTTGCCTGCGCACATAGTACAGACTTGTTTCCTGACCTTACGTAACAGGAACAGCAGAGGGCCAAGTCCGGTTCCAGCTTCTGCTGAAGCTCTCTTTCGCCTTCAGTGAGCGCGGCAGACTTGGCTGGCAGCATTGTACAGCGATTTGTTCGGACAAACCTTTTCATCGTCCCCCATTGGGTCATATCAATACCATCTCCGCTCTTTGATCAAACTTCATGAATGTACTCCTCCTCCACGGCGATAGCAGCTTTAAGTGGCGCAACCAAATATCAGATTCTCTCACGATTCACGAACGAGACTCGGTGCCGTTCAAAGCAGCTCCTTCCGGAGTGGACGTAACACTGGCTCTGCACCCTTCTGCGAAAATTCTAGATATTTATTATTTACATTCAGGCAGAAACATATATTCGCATCTCTGTCGCCGAAGAGCGCAGAAAGTCTGTTGTCAAGTTTGGGCTGTCGAAGTCTGTAGAAGAACAATACTGTCTTCACAATCACACACCTACGGTACATGAGTCCTACTTTTACTCTATGATGATTCCAACGACATTCCTCAGCAAAAAAGGTGCCAGACCGCCGGACGGCTGTAGCGAGTGCCGCGTGGACTGCCTGTAGTAGGATTGAGGGAGGGCAGTCGAGTGAAATGGGGCAGGGACGCAATCGATGAAAGCATCTACAGATTATAGAAGGCTTCTTCTGGAGGCCAATGACAGAAACAACAACGATGAGTGCCATGTGAAAGGTGGTGATGCTTTGTTACATCCGAAACAACACGAAAGGTCAGAACGTTCCCAACTCCGCCGCGCCAACACGCCCTCTCCTCAAACCACCACCATGTCGAACCCCAGCGGGACCGCCCTTACTATGCTCGCCCCGGAGCTTCTGCGCTCCATCGCCTCCCACCTCCGGCTGCCTTCGCTGCTGTCGCTTAGTCTTGTCAACAGCGGTGCGCACGCGGAGCTGGACCCGCTCCTGCTTCACTCGACCCCCATCCTGGGCGAGACTTCAGTCCTGCTTCGATCGCTCGCGGTGGTACGGGCTGAGGGACGACCAAACTCCTCGCTTCCGCTCTCCGTCCCAGCTTTCTTTCGCTCGAGCGCCTTACGGTGCAGCTGACCGGGACGACGTCCAGGACACGCTCGCCTTACTTAATGCCGTATGCGGGCTCCCAGCACTTCGCGATCTGGACTTGATCCTCAAGGTCCGAAAGGTGGAGATTGGGGGCGTAATCCCGGTACGAGTGGGTGGTCTGCAACGCTGGTTCAAAGCTCTGCCGTGCCAGCTCTGGCGGAAGAACGGGTGCCGATCCGGATGAGCGGTTTTGACCAGATTCGCACTGGGTTGCCGGCATCCTTATCAAGACTATGTGCAGGGTTCCATCGTGAATGTCTTCTCCGGTCATCGCATAATAAGGTACGACTTGGTTCAGCCCAGATCTATGCGTTGGTGGCACTGACTTGAATGTTCCGCGCTTTGCTTTCCCGTACAGGGCTTTCGTACGTTCTGTCATTCGCGGCTCCGAACACTTTGGAGTCTTTATAGTTCTACCACATTGGCAGCACTTCACCCCGGCAGATATCCCGGTTCACTGGCTTCCAGCTCTGCACGTGCTTGACGTAACTGACGAGGCCGATATTTGCCGTTCAACCTGGTCTACCTGCTCAGCTGTTCAGGGCTGCATATGCACTGTCCTCCCTCATGCTTTCCTCAGACGACCGGTTCGATTACCCGCCGCCGCCCCCGGGCGCTCTGGCCAATCTCAACCCACTTTCAGGGCGGCTTCCAAGCTGCAGTCCGGGTGCTTGACCCTGATGTTTCCTGCGGCAGCATTCAAACACTCACAGTTCATGTGGGTGGCACGCGCAGCAGGCTAGAACGCATCGTACGCCTTGATCAGGCGAAGGTCTTGAGGGGCCTCACCGTCGGAGGCTGGCCGCTGCTCAAACTCGAGGAGACCGGAAAGATGCTGCAGCTGGTGGGGACAGTGCGAGGTGCTGGAGAGTCACCTGATTACTGAATCCAGTCGGGGCTGTGGAAGGCGGGTCAGGATGTACCGTGTAAGTGGGCGTCTCAGAATATGTGACCTTGAAGTTGGCTAGTACGCTGACCCTTGTCTTGATAAACAGCTCAAACCGTCCTTCTTCTCTCCCCTTTGGTCCCTCGGCATTTCGTTCGCTGTCACGGAGCTGCCCACTCCAGATCAGTCGCGGCCTACTCCGAAGTGTGCCTGGCGCTGGAGGTGCTGGCATGGGCGCATCGAGTCCCCGATGATGACGATGCCGACCCGGCACTGCCGGCCGAGGAAGAGGGAGAGTGCCAAGGATTCTGGAGGCTGAGGAGGGCGCGAGGGTCTGGCGGGAGCGATTTGTGCAGTACCGGCGGGGAGTGTGAAGCAACTGTCGCCGTGCGCAGCCTGTCCCAGCCATGTCATTCTCGAGCCGCGCATACACAGTGTCGCTCGGGTTCATTTACGAGCGACGGAATTCAGAGTTTCTGTTGTAGATGGGATATTGGCCTTGCTTTACTTTCCGCCTACAGTGTGCATGCACTTGCCTGACGGCGGCCACAAACCAGCAATTCCCTTGGCTTGGGTTCCGGCGAGGCAGAGCCTGTAGAGTTGAAGCTCTGCAAAGGCACCGTCACAAACAGTGCAATTCAAATGATCAAAACACACTTATCTCCGAACTATTTTGAGATCTACAATGAAGGGCATGGCATGGACCAGACGAATATCAATCTATAGCGCCGTTGAACCCACCGGCGCGCCCCACCTCCGCGCAAAGCAAAGAATGGGGTTTCTTTTTGTGAGATAATCGAAAATAATCACATCCCTGTCTTAATAAATCCGTATAGAGAGCCTCTTGTATTTCTGAACAGTCGGCCAACATGGCTCAATCTGGCGGACGGACGTAAGACATGGCCCGGACAGCCTCTAGATTCCCTGCTGGATCAACATCCCAGGCAAGCCAAGAACTGACTAAACAAATTTACAAATGTATGGACTGTCGGGAGCTATCATTTGACAGTATCAAACGCGTTAAAAAGACCAGTTGCGATTGGCCGAGGCGTCCACAAGAGAGGATGACTGCTGCGGTGATGGAGTTGCAGCAAGCAGCTCGACCCCATCAAGCAAACATGAGCCAAGGCTTTAGCTGTCTCCTGAACAAAACAATAAGGTTGTTCATCAAATGTAGTGCCGAGCCGCCAACCAAATGAACCCCCTCCCCCCTTCCCTTCCACTGCCTCGCTTCGACGCTTCTTGTCCTTGGAGGCAACCCGCAGCGCATATGCAGGCTCGCAGCCAAGCGACGCCCATCATTGCAGAGCCGTCGTCAACCCCTTGCATTACGCAGGTAAGTACAGTGAGTAAAGCAAGGTCGCAGCGGCATTGCACGTTAGCAGGACGTCCACTGTTGAGTCAAGGTGCTTTGCCGTTGTACTGTGCGCACTGCGTTACAAAGGGGATAAGACGTCCCTCTACTGCCCACGCGCTACGAAGTGAACGGCATCTCGCCCCATCCGCCAATTCTGAATCCACCTGTCCTTGCCGTAAGATCCACGATTTTGTGACCCCCGACCGCAGCGCCTCCGTAAACAAGCTGCAACCCCACATGCGCATCTGCGCGACGGAAGGACCAGAACGTGCTGCAGGGCATTAGTGAGGCAAGCGGGGCGAAGTTGAGTGAGGGCGGCGAGTGAGTCTCGGAGGGAGGCTCTCGGAGCTGTCGAAAGCGCCGAGACGAGTGAGCGAGGAAGACGGTTGATCGATCGATAAGGTACGAGGCCGAACGACGAGGTAAGAAGCGCGACGGGCGATTAAGCAGTTAGTCCGGCCAGTCAGACGCGTCTCAGCGCGAAGGGAGGCAGTGGAAGTATGTAGTAATGCAAGTTCCGTCCTTGAAAGCCTAACTTAATTCCTCTGTGCATTCGATTTCACTCCGCCTTCAACCCCTTGACGACGCGATCCCGCTCCTGCTTGTTCAGGCTCGCGGACGCGGACCGGCTCTTGCGTCGCTCGCGGCGCTGCTCTTTTTCGCGCTGGATCTCTGTGTGCCGACGCCAAAACACGCCTTCAGTATGTGCGCCGCACAAACACGGGAGAAAGAATGGAATGCGGGGAAGAGAGATGGGAAAAGATAGGGGAAAACGTGGGGAGCAGGTAGGTGGGGTGGATGGGGTGAGGAGAAAACGTACCCTTCGCGACCTCCACGCTCGCCCACCACTGCCCGGCCTGGAGGACGAGCACGCCGACGAGGGCGATGACGATCATGGTGTTGCTTGCGCCGAGGACGCGGAGGGCCTCGACGCGGTCTGCATGGGACTCGGACTCGAGCGGGGTGGTGATGGTGTGGATGGCGGGAAGGGAGACAGAGAGGTAGAGGCAGATCCCGGCCATCAGGGCCACTGTCACATCGCCCCTCTCTTGCCTCAGCGTCCCAAGAAAAAGGAACTTTTGGGGGTGGGGT
>JTLS01000967.1:0-11958 GCA_000826855.1 Basidioascus undulatus | reverse complement strand
GGATGCGGGGGAGGGAGAAGGACAGGAGACAGTGATGAACACTTTTTGGGCTTTGACTTTCGCGGCGCATTTTTGTTTGCCCTCGGTGGGAAGACGTGCGCAACGAGACGGGCGGTGCGGTTGCGGTTGCGGTCGCGGCTGTGAAAAGCGGACGCTGGCAGGGGAATGGCGGTTTCTTGTTTGGAGGGAGGGGATAGAGGGAGATGGGGTCGAGAAAGGCGAGGCTGAGTCTTGTGGAGTGCTGTGAGCCCCGGCCATGTGAAGTTTGTTGGCATGAGATGAGACTATAGGGCGCACAGCTTACCCTAGGGAAGAGTCGGCAGATATGTTTCTCTTGGACGTTTCAAAGAGACTCTGAGGAGGTGATGGGCTTATCGGAGAGTACGGTGCAGGGGTGCGTTCGTCTGGAGGATCAGGAGGGCGTGCGCACTTTCGGGCGAGTCGATTCTTGCGAGGCGGGCGAAGGGGGGTAGGTTCTTCGAAGGAAAGTTTTTCTGAACATATTTGGCTGGTCTTGGGAGAGACCCGGACCAGGAGAAGCCTGGCTTTGAGTGAACCGCAAAGTAGAACGTGCGAAATGAAATGCTAGGAGAGGGTGACCGCAGCGGCAGGTCGTGTGGGCTGCGTCGCATGGCAGCTCGGCCTGGTTTCTTTCCAAAGTACGCTAGCGTAAACATACAGTAATCACCTGATTGAAATGCATATAGAGTGGAAAACTGGAGCTATCAGAAGGCCCCACTTGCCGTTAGTTGCAGCCACTGTGCACCACGAGTCCAGCATGCACGACGGAGGCACTCCGCTGCATCGCGTCTCAAACACCCAGCAGACTCCTTCCCGGATACTATTAGCACGCGGAAATTAGAATGCGCAGCGCAGAAAGTGGCCGTGCGTGTAAGTAGCCCCAGCGTGAACCCGTCTCCATTTCGCAGCGCCATGTCAGGATGCAATATGAAGTGCATGCGGAATCTGTCGTCCAAACGGTGACCTCCCCCCGCACTATTGTCCGGGTTGGTGGGGTATATAAAGATCGGAACTGGAGCAGAGAGGGTGGTCCCCCGCCCCCCCCTTTGCATTTCACTGACGGCTCGTCCACGTGCTCACATTGACCGCTTCTTGTTCTCTCGAGTGGGAGAGAGGCGGTACGAGTATGCGCCTGTCGGCCCGCAAAAAGAAGATCGGGGAATAAAACATTATGCTTATCATTCGTCCCCATAAAGACTTTGTAATCCGCAGGACGTTAAAGCACTTCTACTGCACTGCTAGAGCTCGAAGAGTAGCGGAGCCTCAGTCCCGCCGCTCTCCGCGAGACCGAGGAATTCTACAACGACCGACTCCAGGTCGACACCGTATGGCTTTACCCTATCAACATACTTTTTTACTGGGCAGTCCTCGTGAGCCGAATTTTTCCCTCGTTCTGTCCGAGGAACGTAGTCTGAATTGGAGGAAAGGACGGCCAGTACGCCAGCGCCGGCCTAACCCACTTGTGCCTGGCTCGTTGCTCGACGGCTTTCGGACAACTGAAGACGCAGCAAAAGAAGGCATGCGCGATGTGTGAGCTTCTACGGCATCCGAAAGACTCTGAGAATGAGTACTGAACCTTCCTCACTACCTTCGCCAGACATCCTCAATACTCTGTCGACGACGGTGGCGCTCGGCGTCCAGCTCATCATCTCCCCGGCCCTGGCGGACCATTACACGGTCCTGGGGCGGTCACGCTCCCCATCAGCACCCTCGCCAGCGGTGTTTATGAGTCCAAACCGTCTAAGTTGCTACGGATCGGCAAGGACTTACAGATGTTGGTGCCCCTCAACAGACATGTTTGAGCTCGCCTATCGCTCGATGCGACCGCAGATGATCGTGCACCATCTGGAAACCGTCTTCATTATTTCCGTCATCATTTCCTGTGAGTGTCTAGAGTGGAGGACGAGAGAGCGTGCTGCTGAAAGAACGCGAGCGCTCGCAGATCATAGCCATGAGCTCCATCCATCGTGCATTGGGACTGGGCTTCATCTGGTGAGAATTTGAATCTCAACCCTTAAAAAATACTTGTTGTACTCTCTTCTCCCAGGCTGTTCCAAGCCACGACCGAGCAGAGCATCTTCATCGCGCTTCTAGCCTGTCCGCAACCCTTTACCACTCATAGCGTGTCGCATGATGGCTGAATCACTCCGCCCATCTAACGCTCAGATCGTCTCAAATTCTCGATCAAATTCACGCAGAACGCCCTGCATTTCTGGGCCATCCAGACATTAGTAGTGAAAATGGCGTTGGCTATCGGGTTGCTGTGCATCCTCGTTCATCCCACTCGCCGAAACTCCATCTTCGGTCCTAGCCTTAAGCCTTCAAGCTCACGATTCATACCTTTCAGGGTTTGGTATGGAATCAAGCAGCGCGACAACTATAGCGCCTTCGATAAAGCCTTCGCCGCCATACTCGTCATCACGCTCGCTCTGCTCCACCACGCAGTTGTGAGTACTGAAGTTTCCTTCAAACACGTAACGAAAGTATCCAATTGTCATCCTTACCCATTCAGCTACGGAGCTACGGCTCCTGGATCGTCTGGACGCGGTCAAGGCGCGTCGGACAACGTGCAGCAATGCAGCCTCACGATTCAGAGAGCGGAACAAGCACGCCAAAGGAGAAGGCTGGGGTCGCTCTGGAGGTTGGCTTGCAAGATAGTGGGGATTCAGAGAAGGTCTGATGTAGTGCAGGGAGTGGGAGACATTGAGTGGAATGTGTAGACGGAGTTTGGGCTAATCGCTGTTGCGCTTTGTAAAGAGTGAAAAGAGTTTGGCATTTGCCGCTGCTCCTTCTTAACGCACTCAACACATGCAGACGAACAAAAGAGTAACAGGAAGGCTCATAAAGCAAAGTAACGATGTATTCCACCCTCACCAAACCTTCTCATTATAAATAATGGACATGCCTTCACCGGCGACTTCCGCCGCTAGCGCCTCGATTTCCGGTGACCTAGATATCCCCCAAGGTGGATGGTACAGACGTATCTTCGCGAGTCGCTTCAGCCGGCCAACGAAATTGAGAAGGGCGAGGACACCAGGTACCTCGGAATCGGCTCGAAACGAAAGATAGAACTCGGACAATGTTGCCGGAAGAGCGGGAACGAGCCGCTCGACGATGTCTGCGGACGGAGCAGCGTGCAGCACGATCTGCTGCAGAATATGACAATGCGATATGATGAGAGGTAGGGAGTGCTGCTGGTTTGGCGCGATGAGAATGTCGATCTTGAACAACCCAGGCCCGTGGCGGGCGAAGAATTTCAGGGCGGCACTGGATGCGACAGGCTCGTCGGGAAACTCCACGGTCGTCAAGGAAGGGAAGGTGGATCGAGCCAGAAAAAGAACGAGGTCCGAGCATCCCATGATCCCCGAAGTTGTGAGAGAAAGGTCGCGCAACTTGGGCAATGCGATAGCGTCGGTTGCGGCGAGGGACGGGGCGGATCCCTCTTCCAGACCGACGTCGATATGCAGCGACCGCAGCTCGGTGAAGCGAGGAAGGATGGACAGGCATATAGGCATGAGGTCGCAAAGCGTGAGCCACAGCTCAGTGAGGGTGCGGCTGCTGGTGACTGCGAGCGAATGAAGGGTGGAGGGGTTCACGACCGGCGAGCCGAAACAGACGCATTCGAGGTGCGAAGCGAAAGAGAGCAGATGCGGCATGTGGGTCTTGTCGAAGTCGATTACGGAGTAATCCTCCTCGTCTGTGAGAGCGAAAAAGTCGTGGGTGTGTCGAAAGGGATGGCGCCCTCGGAGGTCAAGGTGGACGAGAAGACGGTCGAAAGCCTCGATCGATTTCGGTTCCTCGATGGATATACGGCGATAACGGTACGGCTCGGAGATTGCCTATACGTAGAAAGTCATCGAGAAGAAACCAGTGGCAGGATTAGCTGCAACTCAATATGAGGATGTTGAAGAGTGGTACGGTAGGAGAACTTACGTTCCACGCGCGACAAACGAGAGCGAGCGTAGGCGCGTTCCTGTCGCGTGAGCGCCCGTCGTGGTTTTCGTAACCCACAACGCCCTCAAAAATGCGGGACCAAACTTCGGGAGGTAGTGCTCGAGCGTCCATGCTGGGTACTTGAGCGACGTGGGCGGCGGAAGACGAGGAGGTCCCGACGGTAAAATGGCGAAGAGGAATACGCGTCGCGCACAAGAGGAAGAGGACAGGTAAGCCCTGAGCATTTTCAGGCCTTCCCGGCGCCCAAAGAAGTTCATTTATCAAACAGAGTTGCTTCCTACAACGTTGGTAAGACAGGTCGACTCTCCGTGGCCGAATCTGGCAGGCTGTGGTGCGAGAAGGCTGTCCGCGCCGTCATCTCCCAAGACAGAAACCCCCACCAAGAGCGTCAGCCTGATAGGGCATTAAAAACGCTCGGCCCTATATTGAAGCATATGAGACCACTTAAAAGGTGGCAGTGCCAAGTTGAACAGGACCGCAATCATGAGCAAGCTGCCGGAAAGGCCAGGGCAAGGCTAGGCATTTTCGCCGGCCATGATCAAGCAAGCTCTGACGCTCCCCAAACCGGGACTCCGGCAAGTCCGGCGACGGCGCGTGCTTCTTACGACAATGGCCCACAAATCTACAACTGCGGTTCCGCCCGCGAGTTCTGAGCTAGGAACGGGAGCCGCAGTTGGTTGCAGCACATGGCCACTGTTCCTCCTCCTAACTCGGTGAGTCACAGCCTTCTTGGGGGACATGAGCCTTCCAAGCCCGACACCCTCAAATTTTGTCCCACTCGATCCTCCCTGCGGTCCGTCGTCAGTGTGCTTCCCTTCAAGCTGTATCTGCACCTTATTGATATTGCGTAGGGCTGCCTCGAGTTCACAATAGAGTCATACTGTGTCAGAACGGAAGACTTGAATTCACCGACAACTGTGAGCTAGGGAGGAAATAGGAATGCATGTGCAAAAGTATGGCAACTAGCGTTTCCGGATCCCTGGTCCACCTTCAGCGTGTCATCTGCGTGGCCAAATCGTGGCACTAACGTGGCACGGACACAGCCTCACAGGCTACTCTTGCTTCTTTCTTTTTCCTCACTAAGCGTTCTCATGCCTCTGGGACACCAGCTCTATGCTACTTATCGGCGTGTACGTTTCCAAAATGGCCTTCCCGTCCTCACGCCCGGGCAGCCGCGAGCGGCCGAGCAGGACGAGGGAGCTTCCCCACCACGACCTGTCTAGCCTGTCTAGGTCGAAGGTTGCGCAAGGCACCAGCCCGTCATTATTGCAAACTTAGCCCTCTTTCAGGGTATACGAGAGCTTTGGAGAACTGGGTGCAATTGCAACCGGTCCATTCTGGGAAGTTGCCAAGAAGACCTCACTCCGTCGCTCTCAGCGCGCTCCTTCAAACTCTGCTTCTTCACACACTCGGGCCTGTCTTTGACAGCCGTCGGCAAGACCGCCTCATGACTGACTCAAATCCCCGAACACTTAGATTCAGTGGTAATACAACTGACTGAAAAGACGTGTGTACGCCGGCGGTCGTCGGTGAGACCGCCCGGTGCACATCATCACGCCGGCTCACTCGGACGGGAAGTCGATTTAGGGCGCGAGAAGTGCCTCCCTCACGAATGGTTCTCTACATATGGTCAGACCTACGCTTCAACTTTAAATGTTTACGGGCGGAATCTCCCAGCCCACTCCTCTGCAACGCAGACCTGCCATCCTTCGAATTAGCTCTCCACTGCTGCTCATCTTCAGCCTTCCAGTGTATTCGAAGATAAATGTGTATTCAACTAACCCTTGTGTCCAGATAAACTAGAAGAGTCAACGTAAAGTTGTGCACGTTGCCCTTGCAGCTGGGCAACATCCAACGCGACGTACATGGCGTTTTCCGTCTCATACCCCGTGTGTCCGATGCAGTCTCCATGCTCTGTCAAAATCTTTTGAGTTGAGTGCTAAATGGTACCTAATCCGAACTACCAGGGTAAGGAGTAAAGAACGAAGGTTGCTGGCCATTGTTGATCCGACCGCACCGCGCAGTCGATCCGACTTTCTGCAGGCCCCAGTGTTGAGCCCTAAGACGTGGCCCTTTGGTCACATCTCTTTCAAAGGGAGTATAGTTGTACGAAAGAAGTCCATACTCGCAAATTGACTGCGCCCTCCATGACTCGCGAAATGGCGCGGCGCGGTTCCTTATCCCAGCCGCGCTGTTCTGCATTATGGAGAGGAGGCGGAGAACACGGATGAAATCACAAGATCCTAAATTGGTGCTTCATACCTAAATATAGTATGGTTATCCCGCAAGGCAGAAGGCACGGCGAGAGGGGAGTGATACTTGAAGCTCAACTTGTCGAGGTTCCCCGTTCTACCAGAGGCTCAGCATAGCTCAATAAATTCAAGTATACCTACCCCACTCATTGTTGTATCTTGAGTGGGTTCAATAGTAAGGTGAAGTAATGGTGCATGTCGCTGACCGTTGTTCAGACCCCCATCCCGGATCCCCACGCAGTCGTCCCGACTTTCATCCTGAAGTTGAAACCTCACTGTCGAGCCTTAATGCCGGGCCATTTGGACACATATCTATCCATTCACTCGCCAGTCATTTTCACAAGGTATTTCCTTCTGAGAAAAAGACGTCCATGATCAGGGAGATTGACTGAATGCGCCATTACTTGCAGCGCTCCCTAGCCCAGCCGCGCTCTGGTACTCAACGATGAGCACCCGAAGAGTGCGTCCCAAGCCATATAGTCGAGATTCCGAACTTCAGAGTATTGGAGCGACTATCACGTAAAGAAGACACAGCGGGAGGTCAGCGAGACTTACAGCTGGGATGTTCCCTTTTTCCGTACCCCGATACGTTGGTCGAACCTTGATAGAATGTGGATTTTGTCTGAAATCTAAAATTTGAAGAAGATTGGAGGTACCTACGAGAACCAGGTCCCCTTTTCGAAGGGGTCAGACCGGTTCTTTGGTCCGAAGCTGTGCTCTGGCCTCACTTTGGGAAGGTACCTGCGTTGGACTGCGTGCCTCACGTTCACGTAATTTACTATCGGCTTTCGGTGCTCAAGGAGATCTTCCTGATGCCGCCCGTGACCGACAGACCCAAAAGGCTGTCGCTTTCGGGCTGCAGATGGGCTTCAGTCGCTCGTCACTTGGTCGAAGACGGTGCTTCCGGAAATGCATTCATACCACACATACGTTTTGTCTGTTCTTGGTAAGAAACAACTGAATGGGTTTAGGTCAAACCCCAGTACTCTCGGCTTGTGATGCCTGCACCTCTGGAGTCCGGTCCTGCACGGTCTGGTGGACCAGGCAAACCTCGAGTTCATTCGATCGTCTTGCGTAAATCAGAGATTCGACCTGAGTTGATGTATGGTTTTGATTTTCAGGAAGGAAACAGTCGCTTGTAAATGGCTTGAGTGCCTGTGTCCCAGGCTTTCAGACGTGGCAGCGCGACACGCCGACAGCATAAGCTCGCGACTCGAGCCCGGCGCGGGAAAAAGCCGCAGCTATCACCGGCCCTTCCCCTTCGTGCTTGACCACCCACCACACGACCGCGCCCTCATCGCTTCGGCTTAGACCTCCGTATCCTTAGACCTCCACATTCATCATCCCTCACCCCCTCTCCATTCTTCCCTCCCCCGCCTCTTCCTCCCTCCCCATGGCCCCCGCATTCGCCCCCCTCCCCTCCGCCTCCTGGCACTCCTACCTCGCCCAGCGCTCCTCAAACCGCTTCCTCTCAGGCGCATACGAAGCGGCCTCCTCCCCGCTCCCCTCGGATGCTCCCAAAGTGCGCGTGCGCGGGTGGGGTGCGGCGGAGAGCCTTTTGGGTGGGAGCGAGGGGTTGGAGATTGGGTGGGATGGGGAGGGGGACTCGGTTGTGCGTTTTTGAGTGACTCGAGGAGCGGAGAGGGGGTGAAGGCTGAGATGGAGGGGTGGGGAGAATAGTTTTTCGTGCAAGTGAGGATAGAGCGCGCTATACGTGTGCCGCTGGACGAGTTCTACCTCATCCTGGACGACTCAGTCCTGCCGGGGGGGAAGCTGGCCGCCGAAGTCTTCTCCACATCCGGCGCACCAACTGGTACGTTACCTTCTCCGCCCTCTCTCCAACAACTATTTTGTACTCACTCGGCCTCGTGAGAGCAGAGGTCCTCCTCGTACCCGCCTCCCAGATTGACGCGTACGAGCGGGAGCAGGAGGGCGATTCTGGGCATGGGCATGTGGGGCATTCGTACTCCCATGGGAACGGGCACGGGCATGGATGCGGTGATGAGGATGAGGAGTTTGATGATGATGATGATGAGGGGATCGTAAGGGGGGGATGCGGGTGCTGCCGATAGAAGATCATAGACTGCACCCTCGGACTTGGTGCGTGTGCTTATACTGATGAGAGCTCATAGGGGAAACGGTGTGGAAAGTAGGAGAAAGCAGGGCGTGAAGAGGGGCCGAAAACCAGCTTCGAGCTCTCGGTGCAGTCTGCTGTCGCGCTCATAGAACACGCAGAAAGCGTAGCCCACACGGCATTTCCGAGCCAGGGCCAACCCCAGCACCCCAAGCCATGCAGCGCAAAGATCCGAAGCGAGTGGGAGAAGACGGCGGGGTGGGTGGGTGAAAGCGCGATAGTGACGGTGCGAGATTGCCGATCCTGCCGGCGTCTGTTCCCAACTTCCACACCGCCACCGAGAGAAGAGACTGGCACCAGCAGCTCGTGGTCGCACTGACGCCAACGGCCAATGTTCTCCCGGCCTTCCTCTGCCTACTCGCCAGCCTGTCATTCTCTATGGCGTCCGATAATCATATGCATGCCCCCTAACGCTTCGCCTGATTCGCCGCCTCTGTAGACGGATGAAGAGCATGGTCAGCATACCGCACCTCTGGGTATTCCCTCGTAGCCCAGCACTCCGATAGCTTCCCCCGCTCTCCCACTCCTCCCACCCTGTCACTCCTCCCAGCCACCCAGAGCCTGCGATTCGCACCACGCTCGTCAAAGCCCCGCTCCCCAGCCAGCGTTGTCTCCCGCCACATTCGCTCGTAGCCCACCGCCCCGACTGCTCCCCGCCTTCCCACGCCTGCCAGCCGCACCTCGCCCGCCGATCGCCCGCGACGCCCACCGGACATCCCGCTTTACAGCCATCATGCACATTCAAGAGAGAGCAACACTCACCTCTCCGCGTCGCATCCTCCAACAGCTGCGTGTCCACCGCCGCGGCCGGCAGCTGGACGTACCGCACCACTGACCCACGGATGAAGCAGTTCTTGACCGCCATCTGTCCCGCCCCCCAACACCACCACTTTCAGCACCAACTTCTCACACCCCTCTAGATCATTGCGAGACGCCCGCACCATATGGGGATACCGCGCCTCGTCCACCACCTTGATGTTGTCCAGGCGGATATTCAAGAACCTGCGCCGCGCCGATCAGCGTGCAGGGTTCTCACTCGGGAAGGGCGGGCGGGGCGGGGAAAGAGGGGGAGACGCACTGGTCCACGGATTTAAGCGTACCCGTGATGGAGAGGTCGTTCTTGAGCTCGACTGTGTGCGGGAAACACGAGGATGAGCGTGCGCCAGAGGGAGAGTGAGGGATGGGGAGGAACAGGGACGCGCCCGTCACTTCTTGCTCGGTGAGCGTTTTGAAGACGGAGAAGATGAGCTGCGCAACATGAGGATGTGAGTTATGTTTGAATTGGGAGGAGAGTATGTAGGCGGACCATGGTGAGCAAGCGAGAGGAGGGTGAGGTAGGGTCCAACCCTTGAGAGCACCAAAGAGCGCCTCATGAGAACCGCGCTCCGTCGCGTGCCCTGCCAGATTAACAGCCTCGCCATCATGGACGATCTGCCGCAGCTGCCTCTTTCGCTTCTTCCATCATCATAATCTCTTCCTTCTGGAGCCGCAAAATCTACTAATCCTCGATCAGACGCGTTCGTTTGGCTCTACCAGCCTCGCATCTGACACGGCCCGTGAGACAGCACAGCACGTTCGCTTCGCAACCCACTTCACTGGCCGTACTCACGTCTCGCAACAACTCTCCTTGTCTCTCTCTCTCTTCTCTCATCATCATCATCATAGATCGCCCCGAGTCTTTCGAAAAGGATGAGCAAGTCCCCCCTTCACCACGAAGACCTCGCCCGTCCTGCCACTGCGCACGGCCGGTCACGGCAGCCGCGATGGCGACTGGGGCTGCTCCTCGGCGTCGTGGCCCTCTCCGCTCTAGGGCTTTGGTATCTCGGGCTCTGGAGGACTGGGGAGGGAGGTCTACCGGCGAGGAAACATCCGAAGCACCAGTCGTTTGCGGATGTACGTCGCGCGCTGTGTCGCGGCGCGTCACGAGAAAATGCTGACTGGGGGTTGCAGGTCGTGTTGAAGGGCGGTGTAAGATACCGCCCGGAGGAAGAAGGCTCTCTTTCACGGTCTGACGGTTCTATTCCTGTTGGGTTTCGCGGCGCAGGTCGGGCAGTACTCCCCGCAGTACGACATCGACTGGGGACTCCCCCTCGCTCTTCCCAAAGGCTGCGAAGTGACGATGGCGAACCTGGTGCGTCCCCGCCCACCTCGCATCCAAGCAACTAACCCTGTCCCCCTCAACAGCTCGAACGCCACGCCGCGCGCTTCCCCACCTCCAACGCAAACGCGCGCATCCGTGCGTCGGTCGCCAAGCTCAGCGCGGCCGCCTCGGAGATCAACATCACCGACCCGGCGTTCGAGTTTGTGAGGAACTGGACGTACACGCTGTGGGAGAACGAGTTGGTTCCGCTGGGGAGGAAACAGTGGGTCCTGCCCTCCTCCCCCCTCCCACCTTCATTCCTCCTCCTTCCACCCTTCCTCTCCTGCCTTTTCTTTCCCCTTTCTCTCTTCATCCCCCTGGAGTGTTCCTGACGCGGGTTGACGGAGAAGGGCTCTCGAATCCGGCCAGCGCTTCCACACCCAATACTCGTCCCTCGCCTCTCGCTCGCGCGAGATCTTCATCCGGAGTTCGGGTGCCTCGCGCGTGCTCGAGTCCGCCCAGCTATTCCGGCTCGGGTACCGGGGTGGGAAGATCGGGGACGCGCTGCCGGATGTGGACGTGGTTTTGCCTGAAGGACCCGGTGCGCCTCTCACTCTGCTCTCTTGTTTCTTCTTGTTTTTGTGGGCACTGACATGGGAACGGGGCGCCAGAGTTCAACAACACCCTCGACGCCGACTCTTGTCCGCTAGAGCACAACCAGTCGATCGACGTACTTTCCCTCCCTCTCCCTCCCATCTCAAGCACCACGCTCACCGCCTTGTGCGCCCGACAGATCGGGACCGCCATCTCGGACATCTACGCGACGCAGTGGGCGCCGCGGCTCGCTGCGAAGTGGAACAAGGTCTTCCCCGGCGCGGATCTCGGGGACGCGGATATCATTGCCTTCTTCGACTTGTGCGCGTTCGAGGTGCGACTTCTGTCCTCCCTTCTCACTCTTCTCGCTTTCTCGGCGCCCCCCTTCCAGCGGCTGAAAGCACAAAGCACCCCCAGACGGTCGCCAACGACGGTGAACTCAGCGAGTGGTGCAAAGTCTTTTCGGAAGACGATTTCGCGCATGTGTGTCTTTCGCCTGCCCCTCCCCTTTCTCAGCCCCGCTGACTTCATACAACAGTACGCATACCACCAAGACCTCGTGAAATACTATTCCGTGCGCCCCTCCCCTCCCCCGGCCTCCTCATCCTACCATCACTAACCTTCACCCACAGGGAAGCTACGGCCACCCGTCCGTCTCCTCTTCCCTCCTCCCTCCGCCGCTGTCTACTTATCTTCGGGAGGAGGAGGCAGGCACGGCCCCTCCCGCGGCGTAGGGTACGTGAACGAGCTCCTCGCGCGCTTGACGAGCACGCCCGTGCGGGATGAGTCGACGACGAACTCCACGCTCGAAAAGAACCCCGAGACGTTCCCGCTCCCGCCGAAGGAGGCGGGTGTTGCGGGCCATAGGCTGTTCGCTGATTTCAGGTCCGGCTCTCCCCACCGGCCCCCGCCCCCCCCCCCCC
>JTLS01000966.1:0-11963 GCA_000826855.1 Basidioascus undulatus | reverse complement strand
TAGCGTTGGAGGTTGGAAGGGAGCGTGCCGGCGCGCGGGCGGCGGAGGAGCGGAATCGTCGCCGCCGCCGAGGCAGGGGCGCCTGCGCCGGTGCTGCCGGGCGGGGAGGGCGTCGGGGCCGGGGGAGAAGACCCGCGAAGGGCGGGCGGCCGGTACGCGCCGGGCGTGGGCGGCGCGATGCCTTCTTCGGCTTGGATTTCGCGGGCTCTGCGTGTGTGAATCAAGGGGTTCAATGAAGGAACAGTCAGCTGTGTAGGTTTCGAAGAGCTGTGCTACGTCAGTCGCAACACGCAGTCAGGGCCCGGTGCCGCGCTGCTCGGCCGCCCTCGAGGCTTGCATCGCGACCAGCGCAGGCCACACCGTATGTGGCGAGCAGTGCGAATAAGAATCAAAGTACGATGCCTTGGATTCCCATGCTAGCCAGCGAAACGATGCTGGCCACCCAACTGAATTGGGAAGGTGCACAAAGGCGGGTCTCCTGTCGCTGCTGCCCCAAGTTCGAACTGGGCGACTCACCGCTTTGAGAAGAATCTCTGCTCGGCCTGGGGGATGCCAGCCGTAGTGGGCGGGCTCGGCGGCTTGGGGGTAGCCGATCCGGAGCCGGACATTAGGGTGTGCTTCGGGGAATCGGGGGGATGGGCTGAGGCTGGGGAGGGGGACCGATGGTGTGCAGACGGGAAAAGTATGTCGTATTCGTTATACGCTGGACTAAGCCAATAAGAGGTCTGTAGCGGCCAAGAAGTGAGGGAGAGAGGGGGGTGGAGCGGGGGTGTAAAGGTGTAGAGTAGGAGCCGTACGGTGAGGTGGTGGTCCAAGGCCAAGGTGCAGCGTCGCGAAGTCAAGGAGCGAGCGAGCTCAGCTGCGGTTGCGGTTGCGGTTGTCGCTCTCTTCTCCGGCTCTCGAGCTCGCACGTCCGCCCGCCGCGGCGCGCAAAGGGGCAGGAAACTGTGCCCAAAATGACGAGTGTGGGCGTGCATAATAATCCTTCGTTTAAAGCAATAGTTCACGTTTGAAACTCAAATTACACAGTGAGCCGGCGTAAGACACTCTCACGCGTCGGCAATCTGCTGCTCCCTCTCGCTCTCGCGTCTTCCTCCAAGGAGACTCAATCTTCATCTCCATCATCATCACCTCCTCCCGATGGCGCCCATCAACCTCCTCCCCCCGCAAGCGCACCCTCAGGAGTCGCGCTGGCAGCCCAAGCGGTATGCCGAGCCTCCGCGGCCGCCGTATCTGGACGAGACGATGGCCGAGAAGGAGGCGAACGCGCTCGCGGCCGTGTACACTTTGGGCATCGACTCGCGCAAGCCAAAGAAGACCATCGAGCGCAGGACAGTCGAGTTCCAGGGCGGACTTGCGGCATGGAATCGGGTGCGCGCATGGGCTTCTGAGGGAGGGAGAGGGAAGATGGAGCTGATGAAGGTGGTTGGGCGAGCAGGAACGCGGAAGGCGCACTTCGCCTTACCCTCGACAGTTTATGCGGCCCAGTCCTGATCACATCGTCGAGGTGCGCTCTGCACAACACTCCATTCCACTCTAGACTGCTACTTGGGCTCACCTCCCCACCCCCGCAGCTCCGACCCCCAGCCGCCTACCCGAACCTGACCACCTCCATCGCCGCCAAGTTTGTCCAAACCTCCGTGAACAAAGTCCGCTGTCCAATCAATGTTGTCAAGGTCCGCCCTTCCCCTGTCCGTCCCCCTCCCCAAGCCTTCCCCGCTGAGATCCATCCGGGAGCGCACAGTGGACCCCCGAAGGCCGGCGCGTCCTCACGGGCTGCCACTCGGGGGAGTTCGTTGTCTGGAACGGGCTGACCTTCAACTTCGAGACGATCCTTCAAGTCCGCCCTTCCCTTCCCTTCCCCTCCCACTCCGCCCCACCTTCACACTTACCCCCCGCCCATCTCGCAGGCACACGACTCCTCCATCCGCACCCTGGCCTACACGCACTCAGGCGACTGGATCATCTCGGCGGACTCCTCAGGCGTGATCAAGTACTTCAACCCAGCGATGAACAACGTCGCCGCGTGGCAGGGGCACGGGCGGGGCGGGGGGACCGCAGACGCGGCCGTGCGCGGCCTCGCTGTTTCCCCGAGCGACCAGCACTTTGCGACTGCCAGCGACGACCAGACGATCAAGATCTGGGCGTTTGGGGAGCGGCGCGAGGAGCGCGCGCTGACTGGTGCGTGCGCGTCGGAGGATTGCTGAGCTTCGCAGAAGAGACTGATGTGTGGGCGGGGGGCGCTCAGGACACGGCTGGGACGTCAAGTGCGTCGACTGGCACCCGACCAAAGGCCTGCTCGTCTCGGGCGGGAAAGACAACCTCGTCAAGTTCTGGGACCCGCGTCGCACGACGGAGCTGAGCACCTTGTGTGTCCCTCTCCCCTCTCCCACTTCCTCTTTTCCCTCTGACGCTCCCGAGCCGAACCCAGGCATCAGCACAAGAACACCGTCCAGACCTGCGCGTTCTCGCCCGACGGGCTGTACTGCGCGACCGGCTCGCGGGACCAGACGATCCGCGTATTTGACATCCGCGCGATGCGGGACCTGATCGTGCTGCGCGGGCACCAGAAGGAAGTGTGCTGTGCGTAACTCTTTTCCCCAATCTCCCTCTCCCCATTCCCTCTGTAAAACCAATTCTGGACTAAACCGGAATATTGAACCAGCCCTCGCCTGGCACCCTACCCACCCGCTCCTCGCCTCGGGCGGATCGTCTGGCTCGCTCCTGTACCACTCGCTCTCGCACCCGACCGACCCGTCCTCGGCCAACCCGATCTGGCAGATGGAGTATGCGCACGACTCCAAGTGCGTCTTTCCCCCCTTCCCTATCCCCACCCCCATCCTCATGCCCACCCCTATCCACGTCCCCCTTCGTCTTCTCTCTTCCTTCCTCTTCCATTCCCCCTCTCTCCCCCCTCCGTCTTTCCGGCTGAATTCGCTGAGCACACTACCAACCACACACAGTATCTGGTCCCTCGCCTGGCACCCCCTCGGCCACATCCTCGCCACCGGCTCAAACGACTTCACGACGCGCTTCTGGGCGCGCGACCGGCCGGGGCGCCGCGCGGGCGGGGACAAGTTCCACCTCGGCGCGAACGCCAACGCGATCGCAGACGGGGAGGGGGCGATGCTCGTTGATGAGGTCGGGGACGGTAAGTCCCTCATCTGCTTCCTCTTCCTCTGTCCTCCTTCCTTTTGTTCCCTTCCGTTCCTTTTCGTGCGTCTGCGTCCCTCGAACATGTCTCTCACCCCCCGTGCTGCGTTCCATAGAGGACGAAGACGCCCCCATCCCCGGGCTCGGCACGGCCGCGCCGCCCTTCTCCCGCCCCTCCTCCGCATTCCCCGACCGCGGCCCGTCCTTCGCCCCGTCCTTCGACGGCCTGCCTCTGCCCGGTCTCGGAGGTGCGCCTCCCGGTCTTCCCGGCCTCGGCGGAAGCGGTCCGCCGCCCGGTCTTCCTGGACTCGGGGGTCCGCCGCCTGGGCTGGGTGGCGCAGGTGCGGGAGATATGGCTGGTGCGGCGGACAGGGTTTCTGGGCGCGCGGCCCGTCCCCTTCCGAGCCAGGAGGACATGGTGCGCAGTGTGGGCGCGGCGCCGACGGGCTGGGGGACGAAGCGCGGGAAGCGGGGATGAGGGTGACGATGATGCATTGTGATCGGTGCGACGTATTTATTTGGGATCACTGCTGTTGCGGGGTGGAATGGGCGGTTAGATCTGGCACGGCTGTACGGCTGCTCGGTAAAGACAACGGGGCGTCGGGGGATGACACGGTCCAGGTCAAGGCTTCCAGTGTTTGCTAGACGCAACACGCATTCTCTTCTCCCTGACGTGCTTACATCAATCTGATCCATCTCAAGACACACCTTCAGTTACGTCCTCTGCTACTGCTGAGGGCTCGTTTTCTCGTAAGAGCCGACCGCCAACAATCTTCACCAACGCAGCTCTCTGTCGCCTTAGGGCTTTGAGGTGCTGGGGGGGGGCAACAACAGCGGTTACGTGCTCAACAACGAGGGTTGCATAATTATTCAAATTGCAGGAAACCGCAGAATAGTTCATGCAACAGCGGCCAGCCCAGTCACATCGCCCGCAAACAGGAGGGCATCGTACGTCAAGCTACCTTCGATGCTCAATGTGTGCGCCCGGAAGGGGACGGCTGCGAATCGTCATCGGCTCCGCTCTCGTCATCCAGCATTCCAAAGAAACTGTGGCCCCGATAAGGTGTGCCCGAGGGTTATATAAGCAGCGCCCCGGCTGCGCTCTCTCCCATATCCCACCACTGCAACCCGTTGAGACAAAAAGGCTGTAGACACCGTTGTTGAAAAAATTGGCCACTTGAGCTTGGGGGATCTGGCCATGGCCAGTGGCATTGGCCATTGCGGATGGCCATGGACCTAATACATCCCCCTCACGCCCACACAAGATTGCCATCAAGCACCTTCAACCCGGCAAGGACTTCACATGGACCGGCCTTGCCTAATATAACCTCTTACCAAATAGTCTAGCTTGCTTTACCTTTAACCACTCAATATGCAGTCGTGTAACGCGGTTCCCACTGGGTTTGGTGCTGACCGACTTTCTCTTTCGCTCAGAGCGCCACTTGGCCTCCTCGTTGTGTACCCTTTTGCTAGGCAGTTATACGGTATTGCTGGGGGTACAATAATATCTTTGTATTGCATCTGTTGGGTGTGTGAGCTTGTTGTAAGGGACGTCTGGTTGTGTTGAGGCCGATACTGCCCACCATCGCCGTCAACACTTTTTGCTGGGAAGTACGATTTCCAGTTGATACAGTATTGAGGGTAAGGGATAGGGCATTCCAGTGGCCCTCCAAAACCATACGGAATCTGCAGGAGCCCGCATTCCATCCGTCGCCGCGGCACTCATTCCATACGTCGCCGCGGCACGCTTCTCAGACACTGCTACATTGTTCAGTGTACAACTCTCTGGGTACTCTGAGCTGTTCCCATAAACCGAAGTTTCCTCACCGTCTAAGCGAAGTTTCCTTCACAGTATGGGATAGAGCGAGTGACGATGTCCGGTTCGCGGTCGTTCCTTGCTTCCAATTCTACAGCGCCTCTCCGTAAACTGCAAGACGATGGCAAGTTCCAGAACCACCATCAAAAATCAGCGAATAGAGTGGCTGTATGAGTATATTCGTGATCCACCACCAGAGCTCAGCAGGCAGCTCCACGGTCGTGCCAGTCTTCGCAGTCGGGGCACCAGTGTAAGCAACCTTTCCGCCATCCCTTCTGCTAGCATCTGGCACCGCACGTATACATACGGTCTGCGCAGTAATGTTTATGATATGCAAGGCATAGACAGCGCGGAGCTCGAGCTAGCACAACCACATACTGGCACAGGCAAATCGGCCAATCATGCATCGCGTCTTCCTCTTCTTCCTCTACTCCCGTCAGGTCCCCTACTAGGCAAGTGATCCCAAAAGTGAACGAAGACGTGCGATATGCGAGGGAAAGGGCAAGAAGCGAAGGGAAGGAGGTTGAAATGGAAGGAACAGGAAAAAGTCAGTTCGCTGTGCGAAGTTTCCCCCGCCCTCAACGCAACTATGCCCCGTTCCTCACCAGTTCTTCTCGCGGTCGGTCACGCGTATCTGACTCCTCCGAATCTCGGCGCTGGGCCTTAGAGTCTGAGGGGCGGAGGTTGAGGTACTCGGACAGCCAGACGCGGAGGAGGAAGTTCCACCGGCCGAGCGTCGGAAGGTGCAGCGCCGAGCCGTCGTCCTTCGCGCGTCGAGAAATCAGGATTAGCCGAAAGCATGCAGATGCGGAATTGAGGATGAAGAGAGGGAAGGTCAAACGTACGGCGTTCGTGTGCCAGACGTGCGGGAAGGGGCTGGAGATGAGGTGGAGGATGTGTACGCCCCTCTGCATAAACGGGATGTGGTCGTCCTGCGTTCCCGGAAACCAACAGATCAGCGCCTCGAGTCTCGAACAGCTGAGTGTGCGTCCCTCCGAGAACGCACCGCAATGCCGCCCCACGCCTGGCCGAGCGTGAAAATGCGGCTTTTCGTCTCCCACGCGCTCGCGGTATGCGCGCCGCGCTCTTCAAAGTCGAGCAGCCCCTCCGCGGCGAGCCGGTCCTCGGCGCTGTAGAGTGCATCGAAGAGCCACTTTGTCTCGGGGAAGAAGTTTCGGATCGTCGGGTGCTCGTTGCCCACTGCGCTCTGGCCGTCCGCCCATCGTTAGCCGCTGGAAGAGCGGGGGGGAGCGGTGAGCGACGCACAGAGGTCGAGAAGCACGAAATGATCTATCCTGTCGAGTTCGGATGGAGCAGGGAGGAGTCGTCGAGAGGCGAGGTGCGGGTAGTGTGGGTGGCTCGATACGATACGCATGTTCTCCCACTTCTGTGCCAAATGCCTGTCCGCAATACCCTCCTCAGAGCATGTTCTCCCAGAGCACATTAGAATTCAAAACAGACCTTGCTCCATCTTCCATCCACCCGCGCCGTCCGCCCGCCCAGTCAGCCCATCCCATCCATCCCATCTTGCTCCCCCTTGCCTCTCGGCAGACTCACAAACCGAGTCCGTCCCCGTCCAAACCTTGAACGCCTCCTCCCCATCAAAGAACACAAACTGCAGCGAGATTCCCTCCCCCGGCTCGTACGCGACCCCGCCCTCCCCCTCGCCCAGCAGCGCATCCAGCACGTCCGGCTGCTTGCGCGCCGCCGCGGCACGCCGCTCGGCCGCGGCGGTCAGGAGCGGGTCGAGCGCCTCGGCGAGGTCGAGCATCAGCGCGCAGGGCGCGGCGGAGTCTGTTGCGCCGACGAAGGTGTTCGGCTCGGGGAAGTATCTGCGAGGGCGGAAAGGGCGCTCAGAGAGCTGCTGTGAGAGCGCGCCCGCACATAAAGACGCACTTCGAATCATAATGTGCTACCCTCCCACGAAGCCCCGCATCAGCGTATTCCATCCTCAACCCCGCTAGTGACCCCGCTAGGGAGCAGACCACGCACCAGCCACCACAAGCCTAAACGGCGCGCCGGGGTCCTTGGTGAAGACCAGATTCCGGAACGGCTTGACGCCGTACGGCGTTGAGTCCTCGTACTTGTCCTCCTCCTTCTCCCACCCGAGGCGGTCAAACACCCCGGCAATGTAGTCCCCCACGATCGTCAGGTTCTTGCTCCCCGGCACGCGGGGGATCATGATCTGGCTGAGGTGGGAGGTGGGCGCTGGGTGTCCCCGCGGAGTGCCCTCGTCTCAGCCATCATCGGGGGCGAGGGGAAGAGGGGTATTAGAAGGGGGAATGAGGGAGAAACGCAACTGGTCCAATCGAGCTGGGCCGTCAGGTCCCCCAGCCCCGCGAGCGCTCGCAGGTCCGCAGGGGAGGACGTCGCGAACTGGCGCGGGGTGAGGCGCGCTCGGATGGCAGCCTGCGCTGCGAGCGGGGAGAACAGGAGCGCGAGCGCCCAGTTTAGGGAGCGCGATATCCGAGGTGGTGGCATTCGAAGGAGGGCGTGCAAGAGGAAAGGAAGACGAGCTGCGAGGTGAGCGTCGAGAGGCAAGCGGCCGGTCGCGTTTCCGGCGCGTGTACCGCTGCGAGCGCTGCATGTGTCGTCCTCAGTAACAGTACTCGCGTCGATGCTGACGCTTCACAGACTTGACGCTTGGCTCTACGCATAAACTGAATAAGCAATCCTATGAATACTACAGCCAGGCAACAGGCCCTACAAAACAAACGCCCAGCGCAAGAACGACAGCTGAACGACGAAAGAAATAGAAGATGCGGCGCGCAAGTGTCCACCGGTTTCTCCCCCTCCTCACCCCCGCACACCCACTCCTAAACACGCCTACAACCCATGAACCCACGCGAAAAAATCGCCTGAGAGGTGGAGAAGCGGCTCCAGACGGCTAGACTTGACTACCGCGGCTGAAGTAGGCCTTGAAGCCATGGGAAGTGAGCTCGCCCTTGGCCTGCGCGACCGTGTGGCCCTGGCGGTTGTAGTGGTTGTAGACCTGCCGTTCCCACGAATACAGACGCCCGAGTCAGCCTACCACACCCTTCTCCCTTCCCGTGAGCTACCACGGCACACTGACCTGCCAGTACGCCCAGGCGAGCCCCAGGCCCTGGATGATCCACCCCACGGTGGTGACGACGCCTAAGATGCCCGCGACGA
The DNA here is from genome assembly GCA_000826855.1 of Basidioascus undulatus. Classification (NCBI taxonomy): domain Eukaryota; kingdom Fungi; phylum Basidiomycota; class Geminibasidiomycetes; order Geminibasidiales; family Geminibasidiaceae; genus Basidioascus; species Basidioascus undulatus. The sequence goes on along the minus strand of JTLS01000966.1, from coordinate 3,841 downwards.
GCTTGCCCTGCGAGAGCATCGAGATGGTGTTGATCAGGCCTGCGGAGCCCGTAGAGGGGATGCCGATGGCGCAGTACTGCGGCGCGGAAGGAAGGCGGTCAGGGCTAGGGCGAGGTTCGGGAGAGAAGAGAGGGGGGGGAGAGGGGGGGGCGAGGACGGACGATGGAGTAGAGAAGGTGCCAGCCGCAGAAGAAGAGGAACATCAGGTAGAAGAGGGAGTGCTCCTATGCGGGGAAGGGTGGGTCAACATGGAGGATGATGCGCCTCGCCGAGCGGGCACGCACCTTCATGTACCCGTTATACACCGGCCTGCATTCCGCACCAGCATCAGCCCTGCGCCTCTACTCTTATCCTCCAAGCTTAGAGAACACACCGATACCACCCCAAGAAGCTAGCGATAGGGATGAACACGAGATAGCCGATGCTCGCGCCCATGTCCTTGCCGCCGTCGCTCGCGCCCTGGACGAGGAGCAGGATGCACGAGACAAAGTTGAGGATGAGGACGAGGACGAGAAGGAGCCAGAGGCGGTAGATGAGGAGGACGATCGAGCGGTGCTCTTGCGGAATCTCGGCGGGGATGTCGTGGTAGATGAGGGGGTAGAACGGGGGCTGTGCCGGCCTTGTCAATCAGCCCGCCTCAGACGAAAGAGCAGTAAAAGAAATATCTCGAAACACACCCAGTTATTGCGCCCATGCTTCTGGATATGCTCCGCCCGCGCCTGCAGCTCTCGCTCGCGGCGCTCGAGGTCCTCCTCCCGCTGCCGGATGCCCGCCATGCGCTCCGCGGCCTGCGCTTCGAACCCGCCCGCCGGCGCGGTGGCCTGGGTAGGGGTGGGCGCCTCCTCGTCGAGGGACGTGGACGACTGGAGCGCAGAGCTGATCGTCGGATCCGCGAACGGGTTGTCGTCTAGCGCGTGCCGGTCCGAGAACGGGTCGCGGGTCGCCATAATAGTAGGGATGCGTTGGGCGTCGATGCGGGGTCGTTATGAGCGTGACTAAAGATTCGTGAAAGAGACCGGTGTAGGTCTGATGATAGAAGAAAGGCAAGGCAAGCAGGCCCTGGGCGGAGAGATGCGAGATGCGCAGAGACACGCTGGGAAGGATTCAGGAAGATGGGCGTGTCACGACCATGCAGCCGCGCGCCGCGTGGACAACTCGCGACTCGCCGGTGGTTCAAGTAGGATTGCTTTCTTTCTTTCTTGCTTGAGCTTACCTGCAAATTTTAAACTACTCTCTTTTGCTCAATTGCCTTAACCCTCCTAACAAGTGGTGCTGGGATCGGCTTATGCCGCTTGAGGAGGATTAAAGTTTAAATTGGTGAAAGGCACCACAGGCCTCGCTAGCTCAATCGGTAGAGCGTGAGACTCTTAATCTCAAGGCTGCGGGTTCGACCCCCGCGTGGGGCTGTCATTTGCTTATTTTTTGCCTGCTCTGTGTTTAATTGGTTTCCCACTCTTACTTCTCTTATGTTCTGGGGTGAGCCCCCCGTACCTCTTCTGCCCACCAATCCGCAGGCATCTGGCCGTTTCCCATGGCTGCGTTTAAGAAGCTGGGCGGATTGCAACGCATGACAGCAGCGGCGTTGGCAGCCGAGTCGTTCGCGATTCTGCAGCGCATGGCACCTGGCGGTAATGGACAAATACAAGAAGGCACAACTTCACTCAATTGGCACAACGTCAACCGAGCGACAGCAAACTGAGCTTCTTGATTGGCCTGGGACTCATCCTGTTCAATCATCATGTCCAGTTTCACTAAGCACTCGCCTAAAACAGACTCCTGCAATGATCAGCATTGATTGCCTGCCTCTTTAGGTAGTTCACTCAGTGCCGACGGTGTGGTGAAGTTCATGCGTGAATACCCGCAGCGGCGAACTGCATTGCCTGGTTGGCCAGATGAATTACACCCTCCCCACCCCATGCCTCTCTGGGTATTTGTGAATCAAAGTTTATCTGAGCCATATCGGAAGCTTCTTATGAATGATTGCATTAGAGGTCGATACTGTGCAGGCTGAAACGAAACTCCAGCCCCGGGTCAGGCAGTCTGACTGTTGTCAAGTCAAAGAGCGGCTTCAAATACCTATCTGGCTCAACAAACAAGCGACAAACGCCTTCATCGACAGGTAACAACGGACATCTAAGTTAGCAAACAAGTGGATATCTTGCGGTTAAGCACGAATCGAATACTCAGGCTGCAGCGTGCATCTTAAACGCTTGAACGCCAAGTCCTACCTTGTCCTCGTCCCGGCCTGTCCCACGAACTCTAATGGTATTCAGACAGTGAGCAATACGTGAATATTTGTCTCCTTTGCGTGAATGAACACGACGAGAGAATCGCACTCCGTCTATAAGCGTTCGCACGTGCATGTTGAGGCTGATTCGTCTGATTCCCCACTTTCAGAACTTAATCACACCAATCTTTCGACCACGCCGAACAATAAACCCAATTCATACATAGCATATTTTCACAAATGCACTGGAAACATGCGAGCACGTCGGGAGACGAAGGAGGACCCGCTACTGCCCGCCAGCTTCGTCTCATGACATTGGCGATCGGCCCCGGTGTCTCCGGCACGAACTCCGCGTGTTCTCCCGCCCGGCTGTAGCTGTCGCCCGCCCCAGCGCGTTTGCCCACCGCCGCCGCCGTCGCCCTGGTCCTCTTCATCACCAGTCACCCCTTGATTCGTCCACCTCCGCCCGCCGCACACCGATGCTCCCTGCCGCTTTCCGACTCGCACGACGCACATTCGCGAGCGACGCCGTTGCGCGCGCACCTGACCGCCAATGCCGCCTGCTCCTCTTTGGCAAGCCGGTTCGTCTGAGTGTGCGCTTGGGGGAGGGGAGGATATCGCAGGGGAGGGGGGAGGAGTTGTGAGGGAGATGGATATGGAAAGAGGAGGAGAGGAGAGCAAAGGATGGATGGCAGGCTCCTCTTGAACGCGTTTATGGCTTAGGGGCACATACTGGGGAGGCGGCCTTGGTCGGCGATCGCAGGAGCATGGCCTCCTCCCCCTCGGTTCCTGGCGTCATCCGCTCTCTTCTTCTTGATCTTTCTCCGCAACCAACCCATGCGCATTCACTCGCTCGTACTGAACTCGTCTGCGATGGGTGCGGCGTGTAGGGCGCCGGGAAGGGCACCATGTCCGCGCGATTGGAGAAGCTGGACGTGAAGGTGCGTTCGCTCTTCCCTTCATTCGTTGTTCATTGTCAGCTGAAATTGGGAATCTACCACTGCAGATCCTCTCGGCCGGTGATATCCTCCGGCAGAACGTCGCGCAGGGCACGGAGCTCGGCAAGATGGCCGACAAGACTATCAAAGCAGGCGGTACGTCTTCCTCTCCCCTCTCCCGGCCCTCCATGCCCGCGCGCCACCTCATAACCCCCTCCCTTACCCCCAGGGCTCCTCCCCGACGACATCATGCTCAAGCTCCTGACCGGCGCGCTCCGCCCGCTCCAGTCCTTGCACTGGATCTTGGACGGCTTCCCACGCACGCTGGGGCAGGGCGAGCTGCTGGACCAGGCGCTCGGGCCGGAGAAGACGCTCAACCTTGTCGTGAACATCGATGTGCCGGACGAGATTATCCTGGATCGGATCAAGAGTGCGTAGCTCGGGTCTGGGGGCTTGGGAGTACGGGTCGGGGCTGACGCGAAGGAGTGGGATCGAAAGAGAGGTGGATACACCCCGCTTCGGGTCGTGTATACAACCTCGACTGGAACCCCCCGAAGGTTTCTGGATTGGACGACGTGACAGGCCAGCCCCTGATCCAACGAGCAGACGACAACCCCGTACATCCTGCCCCCCTCTCTCTGTCCCCTTTCTCCTCTCCCCCTCCCCCTCTCCCTCC
>JTLS01000965.1:0-11964 GCA_000826855.1 Basidioascus undulatus | reverse complement strand
CCTCCTCCCGCTCCTCCTCCTCCCCGCACAGCACCTCCTCCGCCCTCCCCACCACCTCCGTGCCCTCCGACGCCGAAGCAGAGTCGGATGACCCCGACGGCGCGCCGTCCCCCGCCCCTGCCGGGGCAAGGAAGAACCGCAGCGCGCTGTGGACGCTGCAGCGCGGGGGGGAGGGGCTGGGGTCGCTAGATGTGGAAGAGGAGGCGGAGGCGGTGGGGGAGCAGCGCGAGGGAGAGCCACCGAACGGATTGGAAGTGCCCCAGGTCGCGGTGCTTCCGGCTACGCCGACCGAGGCGCTCAAGGCCGAGCAGCACGAGGCGCCGCCCGAGCTCGCGCTCGAGCCGGATGCGGAGCCGGCGATGGAGGAGGTGGTCAGCGCGGGTGTCGCAGCCGCCGCAGCGGCAGACGCGTGAGTCGTGCTTCCTTCCTTCCCCGCACTCCTGTCTTCGTTGAGCTCGTGCTCATACGCTCCCTTGCTTCGAAACAGCGACGCCCCCCAACCGACGCGCGAAGTCCTGATCGAGCTCGAGTCCGACGCGAAGTTCTTCTCCGTCCTCACAGCCGCGTTCGACACTCTCGAGTCCCTCCAAGCCCTCCAAAAGCAGCAGTTCGCCGAGCGCGTCGAGTCCCTCTGCGCGCAGATCACGCAAGTCGCGCACCCCACTCCCTCGTCCCACGGGGGGCCGCTCGCCGCCCGCCTGGTGTCCCCCGGCGGGAGTGGCAAGCAGCGCATGTCGGACCTCTACGCCTGGCGCGAGATCTTCACGCTCTGGATCGAGAGCCAGATCTACGAGAGCGCGACAGAGCGCGCGCGCGGGGAACGCTCCGTCGACGCGGCGGAGACGAGGCTGGCGGCGTTCGCGGCGGAGGTGGTCAAGCGCGGGCTGGGAGATCGGAGGACGCTCAAGAACCCAATGAGCAGGAAGGCGCTCGAGGCGTTCTTGGAACTGAATGTTGTGTTGCTGGATCTGAAGAAGTTCCAGACAGCTAATGTGGAGGCGTGCGTGCGCTCGTTCTCTTCATTTTTGATGGGAGACTGACGAGGTGGGGCGGGGACAGGGCGAGGAAGATCTTGAAGAAGCAGTGCGCCTCCTTTTCGTCCTGTTTCGCCCGCTGCTTCGCGATGCTGAGATTTATCTGGATCACTCAGCGACAAGCGCACAGCCCTCACTGCATCCGCCGGATTCCCGCAGTTCGTGCGCCGGCTGGAGGGCGCCACAGCCGGGTCCGCAGGCGTCGGGAGCGGCGTGAAGAGGTGGGTCTCCCTCTCCTCCGTCCTCCCCTCTCCTTCCCCACTCCTCTCCTCTCCTCCCCACCCCTTTTGCTGTACGAAATGATGGTTTCTGACTGAGAGGCGATACTGTTGGGCTCGGCAGCTGGACGTTCTACACCACCTCCCTCCCGCACGTCCTCCTCGCGCGCCTGACCGAGACGCTCCTCCCCGTCATCCCGAGCATCGACGACTACCAGTGCATGATCTGCCAGGAGATTGCTTTCAAGGTCCGTTCCCCCCCACCACCACTTCCCTCCTGTTATGTTCCCCTCCACCCCTGCCCCGGTCGTCTTTCTCCTTCCCCGTATCACTTACGCGCGTTCCCGCACAGCCGATCCGGATCAAGTGCGACTTGTTTCCTTGGCGTTGGAGTTGAAGGGTGAGATGCTAATGTGGACTGCGGTGGGATAGCTGCAAGCACGTCTTTTGCGTGCGCTGCCTCGTCAAGATGCAGAAGCGCGGGCAGAACGAGTGTCCGCTCTGTCGCGCACCGGTCGTTTTGCAGGCCGATCGGAGTGCATTCTTTCCTCCTGCCCCTTTCTTCCCCCCCCTGCCTTTCCCTCCCTCTCCGTCGCTCTACTTTGACGTGATGACTGATCCTGCGTGCACCAGGCAACGTCGACCACGCGATGATCTCCTTCCTCGAGCTATGGTTCCCGCGCGAGGTCAAGGCGAAAGCAAAGGCGAACGACGAGGAAGCCTCTCGCGAGGCGCTCGAGGAGATGGGGATCAACGACACGAGCGGCTGCTCGGTCATGTAGCGCTGCTTTCTCGCTTCACCTTTCCCCTTTCCTTCCCGGTCCTTCTCTTTTCCTTCACTCCTTTGTCTCCCTCCCTTTCTGGTCTCCGCATACTACCCGCATCCTTATCGGACTCCCCACCGTCCTCACCGTCCTCGGACTTAGTCACCCGCATCGCATCTTCGTTCCCGTCATGTGCAGGCCTACACGTCTCGCACTTTCCACGTCGCCCCAGGTGCTTAGAGCGCCCAAAGCGTATTCCCCTTCTTTTCTCCCTCGCACATTTCGGGTTGATGCCTCCTTTTGACGACGTTCACGGTTTTCTTATTTCTTTGCCTACTGTTGTAACACGAGTTTGGAATGCACTGCGCGAGCGCGGTTTTCTCGTTTGGGCTGGTTGAACACGACTCCGCGGGGAGTACCGAGCAAGCGTAGTGCTGACGAAGCACTTCACTTTTTGCAAACAGTAGTGCACAGCTGAAATGGCACAACAAACCAGATTTAACGCAGACTTGCTGAAGAAGGAATGCGAGAGAGCAGCGGAAAGAAACCGCGTGACGCAGTTTGTGCTTGACGGTTGGCTGAGCATCTATCCCTTCCTCCTGTCCTGCAGCTGGTTAGCCTGTCCGCTAACCACTTTATGGGCATCGATACTCAGACAATCTGCGTCATTGTACTCGAATTTAGAATCTACTTGCCGGAGAGACCGACGGGAGCGCGCTATCCGACAAAGGAGGTGCGTAACGCCTTGCTCCGTTTGCCGCACTTTGTGCCTTCGGCCCCTCACTTTCTTCGTTCTCCTTTCACCTCCTCAACGTCTCGGGCTTCCACCTTTCTTCCTTTCCTTTTCGCCACTACCACCCAAATTCTTCATCCACTTTCGGTTTCTCAAACGCGAGCGCCAGACGCACGCATCCACGCTCACTAAATTCTACAATGCCCTCCCTCCGTCGCTCGCTCCTGGCGCTGGTCGCCTCTTCGGCTCTCACGCTGCAGCTCGCAAGCGCCCACGGCATGATTACCCGTATCGAGGCGGACGGGGTGTCGTATGAAGGGTATGACGGGTGGCACGACTCGGCGAAGTCTGGTGTCAGCAAGATCGTGCGGAAGAAGGAGACGACTACCGCTGGTGCGTTCTTTAATCCTCCCGGTGGTGCTGGACCCCACTGAGCTTGAGGAGGTGCGCACAGTTACGGACCTGTCTAGCCCGGACATGAACTGTGGCCTCGGCAACAACAACACCCCCGCCGCGCTGGTCGCGGACGTGACGGCCGGGTCGAACATCACCGTGCAGTGGGGTCCAGCCATCGGCCAATACGCGTGGCCCAAAGACCATGTGTGTTTTCTCTACTCCTCCTGTTCTTCTAAAATCCCTGCTTATAGTCATATCTCTTACAACACAGGACGGCCCGATCATGATGTGTCCGTCGCTTTCCAACGCCGCTGGCAAGGGTCACTGCGCCGCCTGCTGACGCTCTGCTGTTTTCAGATGCTGCCGACTGTCAAGGTAACTGCACGACTTTCGTCCCGAAGGGCGACTCCTGGGCCAAGATCTTCGACATAGGTCTCGGCGCGGACGGCCAGTTCGTCGACACCGAGCTCCAGAACGGGGCCTTCTCGTGCGTCTTCCATTCCGCCTTCTTGAGCTTGACAGACCTCGCTGTGTGAAACTCACGCTCTGACGTGCACGATAGCTTCCCCGTGCCCGAGAGCCTCGCTTCCGGCCAGTACCTCTTCCAGTTCACCATCCTCGCTGTTCACCGGGCCAACAACCCTGAGTTCTACCCTCAAGTGCGTCCTCTGTTCCCTCACATTTCCGCACTCATCCCCCACAACCCATGCGAACCCCCTAATGTGCTCCTTTAATTTTCTCCAGTGCGCCCAATTCAACGTCAAGTCCAGCGGCACGACCGCCTTCTCCTCCCTCGAGCGCGTGGACATGACGAAGGTCTACCTCTCTGACGTGTCAAAGGCGGGCGTGTACGTCGACCTGTGGAACGTCCCCGAGCACATCAAGACACAGAAGTGGAGCACGTACGCCATGCCCGGCCCCGCGGCGCTTTACGCCGACAGCCCCGACGAGGGTGGCGCGGACGGGAACGACGCATCGTCCAGCTCCGTCGTGCCCTCCGCATCGGCCTCCTCCACCACCCTCTCCACCTCGGCTTCTCCCACGACCCGCTCTACCGCGTCCTCCGCTACACACGCTACCCCGACTTCGCCCACCAGCGTCCCGACCAGGACCGCTTCCTCCCTCCCGGAAGCGCCCACCGCGACCGTCACGGTCACCGTTACCATCACCGCTACCGTTCCCGCCTCCTCCGCTACCCTCTCGAGGCACTTTGTCCGCTGGGCGTGATTATTCGACGTTCCTTGTTTTCTTCATTCAGTCTTCCAAATTTGGGAGCTACGGCTGGGCCCGTTGTACTTCCTTTCTGTTGTTGGCAGCTGCGCTGCTGGGTGGACCCCGGTGTTGATTTATCTAAGGAGAATAAGCATGACCGCATACCCTAGATAGTTTGTTGTCCAGGGCGTGCTTGCAGTCGACAGACAATGTCCACACGACATCAAACAGGAGATATCAGTCCGCGGCGCTCGCCGCAACGGGTGCCCATGGGACTATTGGCAGTCGCTCCTCACTCAGGAAGTACCTGTTTTAAGTTAGTGCCAATAAAGCTATTTTAATATCTTCGTGAGCTTCCAGCCTTTGTTCTGCCATGCATGCTCCAACAGAGGAGGAACTGCGGACCGCCATCTTAGGAGGACGTTCTGCTGCGTCAACTTTGAAGAATCGCAGGGAGGCAACTGCGCCTTCATGTCTTATCTTTCACGTATTTTGTAAGTTTTCCTTTCATAGAATTAATATGTATTCCCCGATCTCCTAGAGCCCCGGAAGACTGCAAACTAGCATAAGCAGGCCATTCGCAACCTTCACCCACGGGTCAACAAAGAAGGCACACCCCATTGGTTCCAAATTACTGCAAGAGGCAGAGCTGGACGGAAAGGTATTTCTCCGGTTGGCTTATTCTTTGTACATGCCGATGCATGTCGATATGCGACAAGTCGACATGTTGAGGCGCAGCCGCAGCCGTGAAATGTTGCGCGGTGGTCGCGTTCCGCAGCTCGTCGGAGCACAGCGGTGCAATCGCAGCACCGCGCATTAGCGTCAGGCACATTGAGGACAACGCCAAATTGATCCAGGTACTACTGTATCGTTTCCGGTGATTGCGTCGCAACATTGATGCTTGCTTGAACGAGTCGGAGCGCAAGCAATGGTCAAGCTTCAGAACAACACCACGCCCAGACGACGAGAAACTGCTTCTGCTTCTGAGTGCGATCAGTAAAACAAGACATGTCCTGTGTCGTTTAATTTGGACCCTTAAACGGCTCCATTAGAGTATCGTATCCCAACATTCAGAGAGGTGCAGCTCCACGGGTCTGATTCTCGCAGCCTTGCTTTCAGCCCCCAGCCTCGACAGAGCGGCCGGCGGCAATTGGCGGCAAAGAACCAACATCCGCTTGCTGCGCCGATCCGGCCCCTCATCTCGTCTAATGATCCTCCCCATACTGACCGTCTTCGATGATGCCTTGCCTGTTCTTTGTGCAGAGCGGGGACTGCGTACGCAGCAGGTGATGGAGCTTCGTTAACTGGTCACCGTGTTGAAGATCGAGATGCACCGCCTCCTTCAACGTATATAAAGAGGTTCAAGCTGTCCCGGATTTTGCTCCTCAACATCACCCTTCCTTTTCAACCGGACCGTCGAGAATGGTCATCGCTTCGTATGCACTCCTGCTCCTAGCCGCCTCCCTCGTCTCCAGTAAGTCCATCTAGGACATTGGCCTCTTGCCGTGGTTGTTACAACACTACATTTAACATTCGTTTAACCACAGCCCATTCAGCGTCGGACGCGCCGAAGGGAGACGCTCTGCTCGCGTACCGCTCTGAGAACCTTCACTCCGCTCGTTCGCTTCACCGCCGCTGTGCACCCCAGCTCGAAGCTCGCCGGGCGAAGCGCGATGTCCGCCACAACTTAGCGCGTCGTAGCCTTGCCACCCATTATAGCGGGACTGAGGGAAACTCTTCGTGAGACGTTCAAGCCTAGTAACAATGGAGGAGTAGTGACAGTCGGTTGCGCAACAGCTGCTCTCTCACGCCGGAGGTCACCCAAGTAAGCCACCCAACACCTACACCCATGGACTTCCACGCTGACAGCCTCTCTGGCAGGGCCCGTATCATATCCTTGGAGAGCTTTACAGGCAAAACATCACCGCTGGACAGGGTGAGTCTGCTTTCTGCACCCATGCCAGAGCGATACCGTGGATGACTCTGTTGGAATAGCCGGTGTTCCGCTTCAAGTCGAGATTGATCTGATCGACGTTGAGACCTGCGGTATGTACGTCCATCCTTTGGAAAGCTGCGAGATCGTCGGGATTGATCCTTCGGAACAGAGCCCGTCTCGGCTTTCATCGACAGCTGGCACGCCAACGTAAGCAAAGCAGCTTTTCTCAAGTATGTCGTAAGCTGACATTTTGCCACACTTTGAATGTAGGCTACGGGTTTCTACTCCGGCTACGTCTCCAAGACCGGTTCTGCTCTCTCCGGGGGTGACTCGTCTGGTGGCGACGGCTTTGGGGGAAACTCGACCATGGACGGCCCCGATGGTAACCTGGGCAACTCGACGACGGGTGGTAACTCCACGGATGGTGATTCTCGCCCTGTGCGTAGTACTACGCACGTACCCATTTTCACACAGTTGGCCGCGTTGTGCTGACATTTGGACACAGCCCTCCGGCGGCTCCGGAGGCTCGCGGCCCTCAGGTTCCGACGGCGGCAGCACGAACTACACTTACTACAGCGGAGCGGACTCTTCGAGCGCCGCACTTGCGCTTAACGTCGAGACCACCGACAAGGAGTCTTTCTTGCGCGGTGTCTGGCACACCGACGAGGAGGGGCACGCATCGGTTGCTTCAATTGTCCCTGGATGGTGTAAGTCCATTTGCGCGCTACAGTTTATCACGTATTAGTGTTGATAATAGACCGGCGTGCAGACTCGGGCCGTGCTCAGCACTACCACATCAAGGGTGCGTCGGGCGTTCGCACGTCAGCTTCAACTGACTTGAGCCGTCTACAGTCTACCCCGATGGGTACATCGCGTCCAACGGCACTTTCGTCGCTACCGGCAGTGCCGTGCACGTCGGCCAGGTACATACTTTGATCCACCTTGGCTCTGCATATTCCCTTTGACGATCATCCTGACTTCTGCCCATTAAGTTCTTCTTCGACAACGACACGCTCGAGGCCGTCGCAGCCACCTACCCGTACACCGAGAACGCCATCGACTGGAGCGACCACGTTAGCAACGGGGAGGACCAGTGGTACCCCTACCAGGCTGCGGAGGGCTATAACGCCGACATGGACATCACTTGGGTTGGGTAAGAGACGGACTGCCACCTTTCTCGCGGAATCGCAATGGGCTGACTGTGAACCCCAGCGCCGACATCACGGACGGCTTGATCGGCTACATTGCTGTGGGCCTCAACACGTAAGAGAAACTGCAACCAGAACAGATGGTCCAGCATTAACATTCTACTCTGCCATATTCAGGTCCTACTCCGCTGTCGAGCTTTCCACGCAGTACTACAGCGGCGACATCGAGGTCCATCTTCAAACTTGTACCCAGTTAGGTTTCGACTTCTAAATACTGCCCCTCTTGTAGGAGGCCCTGTCGGAGTCGGACGACGCGACCTCGTTCCCCGAGAGCGACTTCCAAGACGAGGACAACACCCCGACCGAGGAGGAGCCCAAGTCGGACTTGACTACTGCCTCTTCGACCGCGTCTTCCGACACCCCTTCGGAGTCGGACTCTGCCTCGACTTGCCCCACGGGCCGTCGCCGCCGGGCGCGTCGCTCTGAGACCCACTAAGCGACGTATCGCCAGCTTGAATCGCTTGATAGTCGGGTCAATTGAAACGGCGCCCTGATTCGGAACAGACACGCTATGCATTTTCTGAACAAACCATAGCCGCTCGATCGGTTTGAGATTGCTGCATAGGTCAGCAAATTCCGCACGGAGAGTGCCCTAAGGCTAATTCTACATATTCTGTGAGACACATTAGGCCTGTGATGGTTCTGTGCAGTAATTAGGGACCGAATTTAATGTATTTTACAAACATAAACGGTACACAGACAGGGATGTTGTGGTTTGCCAAACGATTCATGCAAGTAGGCCGGCAGTCCAACTCCTCCCCTTCGTCGACGGCCTCTTCTCGAGACTGTTCACCTCGCTTAGGCTTACGCCTGTGAAGAAATTGACGTAGAATCTAGGGATTGGGTGCTGGAATGAAAAGCTTTCAGGGAAAGAGCTCGAAAGCGCGGGTGAAGGGGGAGACGTGGAGGGAGAGGAAGGGAGCGTGCGCTGCTGCTGGGTGGTTGAAACCGACGCCGATTCTTGCTTTGGGCGGCGAACACGAATTCCTGAAAGAGCGACAAAGCCAGAGGACATGAGGCATGCGAAACCAGGAAGACACACCCCGTTTTGCATCTTCTTTGTTCCTCTCCGCCAAGGAGCTCAAGTAGTCTTTGTCGAAGTATTTGAGCCTCCTCAGCATGTCTTCCTCGCTTGTAGCCCCACCCCTCTTTTTCACAGATTTGAGGTACGCCCGACGAGCCCAATAAAGCGCTGGAAAGACGAGCCAACCCAGTCCCATTCAGTCATGGCGTACTGCGTCCGTCGCAATTCTGCATTAAGGGCGCACTCGGTATCTCTCTTCACTATAAATTTCCCGAAATACTCCAGCTCGTCCGATATCTCGGGGAGCATCAGGCACTGATACACCGCCGAGCCGCGCACCAGTCCGCCTCCTGCGACAGCTCCCCATAGTCCGCCATATCCTCCCGATGTAGGGCCAGAAGTGGCTCCCAATCGCCCCAAAGCTAGTAGAGCTCCTCAAATGACTGAGACCAGATCGGCTCCTCATGGCGTGGCGCGTGGATCGAGTAGTTGCCATAGAGGATGGGAAGGTACGGTTGGGGGTATATAGTCTGAGGGGGGGGTGCTGAGCAGATATCAGTCCAGTGCCTCCTGCGGATGCACATTGGAGATGGAGTTTGAAGTCGAGGTACTGGCATCATCTATGCGGCGAGCTTAGATGGGTTTAAAGCAGCAAGACGGGTGACGACAAGCAGGGATTGGAAATGGTTAAGCACCAATTACTTGACTCACACTAGGTGTCCCGATGACGATATTGACGAAAAAGCTGCGCTCTCTGCCTACTCAGACACATGGACGCACTAGTCCCCAACTGGTCCGTGTCGGAAAGAGCCACCAAGAGCAATGCAGCGAGGGCATAACTGCTAATCTCTGTGAACCTGGCTCTAAAGTCGAACCCACTCTTTCTGTCCCGAACGGTGGGGTCCTCATAACGTCCAGCAACGGCGCCGTAAGCTGGCAGACGAACTTGTTGCACCCTTTGGGCGCCATCATCAAATCAGCAAGGCGGGTACAATGCGAGGTCAACTAGGATACAACATGAAGGACAGAAATCGTACAAAAACCCGCGCCTTCAGAACAACACGACTAACTATGACAAATGCGCGCGCTTGTCGAGCGCGGCATGGTGAGCTGGGCACGGCACCTCCCTTACCCTCATCGTCCTCTCCTGGTCACTTCCTCCTCCCTTACGTAGATCGACCCGACCTCCGCGCCCTCCTCCCAGCGCCTCCACGCCTCCTCGAACCCGCGCTCCAGATTGCGCACAAGCCGGGGCGTATCGAACAACGCGCTCGTCTCGCGCGTCTCCCACAGGTTCCGGCGCAGGCGCACGAGCTCGCCGCGGCCCATCGTTGCGAGGTGCACGGCGCGCGCGACGTACGCCTCCTCCGAGTCGACGACCATCGCGGGGCCAAAGCCCGTCGCGTGCGCGATGGACGCACCGACGCGCGAGCACATTCGGAGGGGGTGCTTGCCCGGGTAGGTCAGGAAGGGCGTGGCACCCCAGAGGATGTCGCAGGCGATCGTGTGCGCGTTGCACTGCCACGTAGCAGATATAAAGTCAGCCAATTCGAGTCATACGGAAGGACTTTCGATCAACATCGCTGGGTAAGCTCACCTCCATTGTATCGAGGACCAAGTCTGCCGCCCTCGCGCGCGCGATGTGCGCCTCCTTCTTCGCGACGTCGGTAAAGCGCAAGCGCGAGGCGACGGACTCTCCCCCCCACTCACGCGCAAAGCGGAGGAGGTGTTCCTCGCCCGCTGCGGGGAAGCGCAAGAGCCAAAGGATCGAGTTGGGCACCTCCGCGAGGATCCGGAGCCAGAGGGCGAAGACGGACTGCGTTTCCGGATGTTTCCGGCATGCGTCAGCATGTGCTGGACTGCTGGTGCATGTACAAGTTGCGACGCACAGGGTCTACTTTGTATAACTGATTGAAATTAGCGAAAATGAACGTGTCGCTGCACGGACGCACGCGCTGCGTCAGCAAACAGGGCTACGGAAAGGGATGATGAGATGAACGCACTCCGGCAAGCCCGGGAAGATCTCCCTGCGCATGGATCTCCTCCGGCCCTCCTCGATTTGGAGGAGCTGGTCCGCGCTCAGCCCGCGATCGGCCGGATCACCCACGGCCTGGCGGTACCCCTGCCGGTGGTCGTTGATGAAGTACGTATGCGGGAGGTAAAGCATCTTCTCGGTACTGTATCATCCATCATCCGCTCGTCAGATCTTGCCCCAAACGTGACAGTCCAGCATACGAAACCGACGCACTACGACCAGTCCGCCTCGGGTCCCTCCGGATCAGGTGCGCCGTCCAAGTCGGTCGGCCGCGCGTCGGGCGCGAGGCGCGCACGCTCAGCGCCGACCGTGTGCGGCGGGGAAGCGATGATGTCCGAGATGAGGTAGTCTGTGAAACCGCCCATCGTGCCTGCGAAGCCCATCCACTGCATGATCACCGGCGCCGGGCGGGTGGCGAAGACTTCGTTGCGGGCGCCTGGCATCGTTCAGCCGTGTCAGCCCTGCGCCTTCCTTGGAGTCGAAAGCAAGAAAACGCAAACACACCCTTCGTGAATCCGTTCAGGTTGATAACTGCAACGCGACATCCAGTCAGCCATCCAGCACGTAGACGGGCGACTCGAAGAACGCACGGATATGGATCTGATCCGCCACGATCTGCTCCGCGATCTGGACTGACCCGCACGCGGAGACGTCCACGAAGTGCTCCGCCTCGCGCTCGATCTGCGCGCGGTGCGTCGACCCGTCCGAGGGCGAGAGCGCGTAGCAGAAGATGTTGAAGCGCGCGCGGTCATGGACTGCTCCGTGCACGCTCCTTCAGTTGGAGGGGAAAGAAGAGATGAATGGAAGGGGATGCGAGACCCACAGCCAAAGAGGGACTGCGTGAGGTGCGCCATCGGGTGGTTGACGAACTGTTTCGTCCAAGCCACTCGCAACGTCAGTACCACTTTCCTGTCTCACGTGCAACGGAATGATACGCACGTCCGAGCTGAGATACGCCACGTTGATGCGCGGGCTCGGCGGGGGCGGCGGTGGGTAGACGTGCGCGGGGAGGCCGGGCTGTGTGAGCGCGGTGTGGGCGATGCGGAGCGCGTTGCGGTGGCAGATGAGGCGGGCGTCGCGCGGGGAGAGGGGGTAGGTGAACTGCTCGGGCATTCTTCAAATCAGTCTTGTGTCCTCCTTGTGCGGGAGAAGGAAGGGGAAAGGGAGGGAGAAACGCACAGTGTGGAAAGGCAGGACGCTCGGGACGGGCGGGATGGGAAGCGCGGCGGGGAGGGTGGGGCGCTTGTACCGCGCGGCCGCGTCGGGGGGGACGGGTGTCGCGTCCGGCGTGCCCGTCCCCGTCCCCTTCCCCTCGCCGTACACGTCCCTAAACCACCTCCACTGCACCCTCCTCATCAAGTACTCCACGACGCGCACAGCCCACCCGCCCTCGTTCCTTCCCCA
>JTLS01000964.1:0-11970 GCA_000826855.1 Basidioascus undulatus | reverse complement strand
CGAGAGGCTTGCGCCGCCGCGTCTCCCTATGTGTGATCAAGCCGTGCCTGTCCCGCCGCCCGCCGCCGCGAACGGCAAGGTCCCGACTGCCGCGGCTGCGCGCCCGGCGATCCTCGAGGCCGCGATGGAGGTGCACAAGGGCGCGCTGGACCAGAACGCGCTGACGACGAAGGCACCCCCCGTTGTGATGGACGAGGTCCGCCACGTCGTGCTCGCGATGGGGATGATCATCCGCAAGGACGGGGACGTCTACCTCAAGTGCGTGCGCCCGAACCGGACGGGCACCCTCTCGGGCCGGTCCGTCGGCCTCGGCCTCTCGGGCGCGGGCTTCAACACCGTCGGGTCGGCCGGCTCCTCGAACACCCTCGACAGGCGCGGCCTGCCCACGTCCTCCTCTTTTGCGGGGCAGGGCGCGGGCGCGGGCCAAGGACAGGGAGGCATGCTCTCCTCCGCGTCCGTCGCGGGCGGGCTCAAGAACCTCCTGTTTCGCCGGAGCTCCCAGTCGCCGTCGACGCCCACGCACAGCCACCACCAGCCGGGCGCGTCCAGCCCTTCCGCGAGCATCATAACGCTTGACAACAGCCCCGACCAGCCTGGCTCGCCGGGCGAGTCCTCCCTCGGCCACGGCGCGGGCGGCGCGAGCTCGCCCAATGTTAAGACCGCGGCCCTCCCTGCGACTGTGTATGGCGAGCCCAACGACGACAGCGGGGGCGAGGTCGTTATTGAGATTCGGTTGACTAAGATCAAGAACTTGCCTGGGTAAGTGGTTGGTATGCCGGGGCGGTTGGTGAGGAGGAGGATGGGAGGCTGACGTTTGGGTGCGTGCGCTGGGACGGGTAGTCTGTACTCGGTCGACCTCAAGCGCATGACGGGCAACCTCCGCGACTACCGCTTCCTCTACATGGAGATCATCCAGTGCGTTTCTCCGCCTCCTCCCTCGCCCCTAACGATGCTGACAACACCCATGCTCCAGACGCTGCGCCTTCGCCGAGTCGCGCTGAGGTTGTACCTCCGTTCCCCCTTCGTCCATTCCGCGTTCCCCCCAATCCCCCTTTACCCAATCCCCCCTTTCTTTCTTCCATCTCGTCGTCTACCCACTTGCCTAATCGCCTTCGTCATTTTCTTCGCCCATACCGCCATCGCTTTGCTTCGCTTCACTCTGTCCTCTTTCCTCTGTTCTCTTCGTTTGTTTCCTTCCCGGCTCATCCATTCCCATCTCAAGCATGCATGTCCACTTCCGCGTTCCTCGTTCTAGTTCCCTGTTCCAGTTCTCGTTCACACCACCCACGCCCACCCCTCACACATTCGATTCCCGCGCACACACATACACATACACTCATGCATGCCTACCTACCTCGCGCTCACTAAGTTTACGAACCTTATCCCTACCTCCTACTCGAGTACTCTGCCTATGCCCCCCCTACGTCCACTCCGAAATCACCCCCGACATTTTTCTCATCTAGTACCCCATCGAGCGTCTTACGGTTGGCTATGATACATACAGAGGGCGGCTGCTCGTTTTCGCGCATTTGGCTGTTGGCGGGTTGCGGTCTGAGGATTTGAAGAAGTATGGTGTCACTTTTGTTGGACGTTCGGCAAATGTGTCCAGCTTGGGGTGATTAGCACGCTAACAAGCTGCTCTTGAGCATTGCGCATAGCTCGAAAATGTTGTCGCTTTTCACAGTAAACAATTTAGCCAAATCAGCACATGCTTCTGGCATACATCTAACGCAGATACGACGACCAGTCCATGTTCGTCAGTTCGCGACAACTGCTTCCTACTCTTCCTCCACCAAGTGAGCGTAGCGAGGCATGAGTTCCAGCATGGGAACGTCTCTCGTCAGCGCCTCGTCGAGAACCGGGTGATAGACCGCGGCAAGTTTGTTGAAGATGTCGAGGACGGCGTTGCGCTCCCTCTGGCGGCGGGCAGAGTCGCTTTCCTCCCACCCCTCCATCGCGGCCGTTACAACTTTGCGCTCAAGAGGACACGGGCGTCAGATCCCTAGCGGAAGTAAATAAAAAAAGGATAAATACGTCACCTCTTGAATAGATGCCTCGCTGTCGAAAAGGTACCGCAAGTACCGCGCCTTGTCCCTCAGCGTCCCGCCCACGCCGTTCCAGTGTTCTTCCCAGCGGTTCTCCAAGTCGGCAATGTCCCTGCTCAGTTGACCAAGATCCGCCTTCCACATCCGCGCAAGCTGGGGGGGTGAAGAAAGCGACGTCAGTTGTGCACCCCAACGAGCAAATGCGCTTTGAGAGCGGGAACGCACCGTGCCTGACCCCTCGGAATTGATGCAGCGGAAAATGGGGACGCGGTCGTTCAAGTCTTGAACGTACCGGGGTTAGCGGGCCCGACCGCGTAGTCGGCGAGGACTCCCCGTGAGAGACTCGAATTACTCCTGCGCAGAGGTCGTATCACCAATCAGCACTAACCGTCTTTGTTATGGCCTGAAGCGTCGAAGCGCGGACGCACCTCACACAAGCGCACCCCCACCGACCAGCAGATGAACGTGTCAGTCGCGTCGAGGGACGAGTCGTACGAGCTTGCCGCCTCGGACCAATCGTCGTCGTCGCTGTCCTCGCTGTCTGAGTCGGGTGCTGTGCCACCCAGCGCCCGCAATCAACTCTCGAGCGGTGCTGCTGGGGCCCGGTATGAGGCCGAGCGTGTCGTATTGGAGCAAGATGTTCATGAGCTGATTGCGTGTGTCGTCGGCGTGCTGTCGCACTCGACGCAGTGCCGCCTGGCGGCAAGAAGACGAACCCGCTGCCGCTCAAAAGGAAAGTTTTTCCAATTGACAATGTTTTGAAGGGTGTTGACGAGTGCTGGACGCTTTTCGTCCAGGGGCGCGTACCCTGAAAGAGTACATTGTGAGTTATGTTCAGCGAGCAAGTCTTATGCTGTTTGTGAGATGAGAATCTGCTGTAGGAACCTCGAGCAGCTCTACAGTCATCAGCTTCGCTCTGGCTTCTATGTGAGCAAGCATAGTTGCAATCTTTCGTGGCAGTGGGATCGTCAGCTAAGGCGCAATCTCGACCTCGAGTACGTGAGTACGCACCCTCTCTTCCGTCAAGGCATCGTCTCAGTTCAACAAGCGAACGAGCTTCAATTGCCAATGAATGCATGCGTCTCGGCACGATCGCATGGGCGATTCTTGGACAGGTAGGCGAGGCGGCCTGTCAAGAACTGTCATTTGTAGGTAACTCAGAGACGTCTCAACACAGGAAAAAGGAAACAACACTCACACCCTCGTTGTCAAGGTCTTCTGGCTTGAGACCAAGGCGAGATCCAATGCGGTTGGGAAGCGCACCTTGAGGTCGCGGGGAGTCTCGATCTCCTCGCTTTCGCCGGCAGCGAGATACGCAGTGCCAGCCTTTTGAAAATGACGCATGAGAACAGAAAAAGGCAGAAATTGTAAGAAGCAAGGGCGGCTTACTTTCCACCATTCGTCGATTGGTTGGCAGCTCTCGCACCAGTCGCTCTTAGGCAGCCGTGCCAAACGGCGCTCGCCGATATGAGCGGGCGGCTCAGGCCAGAGCGGCTCGGAGTGCCGTCTCGCAGCGACCCAGACGCTGCCAGAAAGACGCTCAGCTTGGGCTCGATTTCGGAAGGGGAGAGCAGAGAGCGGGAACGGATTGGTTGTCGGCCAGCACGTCGCCACTTGCGGCAGACCGCGCCGAGCAGGAGCAGCTCGCGAGGATGGGGAAAAAACGAGAATTTGCTGGACGATCTCCCTTGGAAGGATCGAGCAGAGGAAGGACGAGCGCTCGGTGGGCGCAGAGTCAGTGCAAGCCTGCATGAGTGAAGATGAGGGGGAAGGACAAAGATGCGAGGTTCGCTGGTCCCGTTTCAGCTTGATGGCCGCATCGTGTATGCTAAAGCTGCAACACTGTATTCGTTGTCGAAAGCAATATTATGTCTGGTTCTCCTTCAAAAAGGTTCAAGATCGCAGCTGCAAAAACGGGAGTACAAACGATCTCGTGCTATTTAATTTGGCCCAACGGACGAGGACTGCGATAGGCGATTAAGATTATGTCAGCACTTTGAGATTCGCTCGCACGAGATTTTGGCTCTCAGCGTCTTCCTTCTCCCTTTGCCTCTCCTTTCATCGCTTTCCGGGTCCTCGCTCCTTCCTGCCTAGTCCGCGGTCTCTATCTCGGAGAGCAAACACCCCGGGTGAACTCCTAGACGGTGTTTGCCGCAAAAAAGCGAGACTTCTACCGTCTTCTCGCAGCTCGATCGCCACTCGTCGGCGAGGTCGAGTGGCTTCTCCCTTCGCCCGCCTCGATTACCCTCACCGTTGCTGTATTCGGCTCGGATCTGTGAGTTTTAATCCTGTTTTTCTTGACGCGCTGATTGCATTCTGTTCTGTCAAGAACCGCACACTGACAGTTGGGAGGTTTGCAGTGGCACCATGTACACCTTCAGCCGCCGTTCCTCTGCGCTCCTGCGTCACCCCCCGTCCTCCTCCTCCTCAGCCCCTTCTTTCCTCGCCCGCCGTCACCTATCCGTACCTTCTGCTCCCGCTCGCTCCGCCGCCGCCGCCGCTGCCACCGCTCCTCCAGCGGCGGACACGACTGCGCCCTCCCAGTCGCGGCCGCTCCCGCCCCCCGGTCCCTACCCCCTGTCCAACCCTCTCTATAGCTACAGCCACCGCACCGTTCTCCCTACTCCCCTCCCTCTCGATGAACCCTCCACGCCCTCGAACGACGCCTACTATCCTCCCTCAGCGAGCCAGGAGCTCCTCGCCGTCATGGACGCGTGCCTTGCCGCTCCGGCTCTGCTCAGTCGGGCACGCACCATCTTCAAAGGCTTGCGCGAGCGGGTCCGGTCCGAGGCCTATGTCGAAGGCGGGTTTTCTCTCCTCGACGTGAGGGTGTACAACCGCTTCTTGGAGCGATACCTGCAAGAGGCGGAGGGCGCGTCGAGCACGGAGGTCGCGAGGGGGTGGTTGGATCAGGCGTGGGACATCTTCAAGACGCTCGAGAGCGGCGCAGAAGGGCCCAAGATGGACGCGGAGACTTGGTCTTTGATGCTCAAGGGCATGCTGCCGTGCGTCTCTTCTTTCCCCCATTATCACTGCCCGATGTGCGACCTTGCGAGATGATGGGCTCGCTTCGGACAGGCACATGGCCTCGCCCCTCACCCAATACTCCCTCCGCCCTCTCCTCGCCGCCCTCCCTTCCCTTCCGAGCAAGCCCTCGCTCATGGACCTCCTCACGAACCCGGCCGTCTTCACGTCCGACGAGCAGGTCGCGGAAGCCATTACGGCGCTGTCGCGCGCGGCTGCGGACGAGGGCCGCTCCGATGTCGTCGCCGAGTTGGCGCAGGTGTACGAGCTGGGCAAGGGCCGGACGCCGGGCGAGGCCGTTGAGGCGGGCGAGGCTGCCAGGATCGACGTTGAGCGGGGTCCAGAGGTCCGGGCGACGGTCAACGTAAGCCCCTCTCCCTCTTCCGCACGCTATCAGAATCAAGATTGTCACTCTGACGTAACGATTTCTGCCGATGCAGCCTGCAAAAGACGAGTCTCCCTTCAACCTGCTCGCACTGCGTGAGGCGCTCTCGCCCTTGGCTGCGACCGCCTCCACGCTCGCGGACGATCCGTCGACGCGCCAGAAGCTGCTCGAGGAGTCGGCGTACGAGACGGCGCGCAAGCGCTTCGAGCACGAGGTCCGCGAGCTCGAGAAGGCGGGCGTGCAAACCGGGCTTGGCGCGATGCCCGTCCAGAAGTTGATGTGGGACTGGCTCGGCAAGGTCGAGTTGCGCATTCGGGCCTCTTTGGCTGAGCTCCAGAAGGTCGCGCTCAGTGGGCGGAGGTCGATCAACTGTGCGTCACTTTTCACGTATTTGACTTGCGGAAGTGAAACATAGGCTGATGGTTTGGTCACCGTACTGCTAGGCGATATCTACCCCTTCCTCTCCCTTCTCTCTCCCGATAAGCTCGCCCTCATCGTCATCCTCGAGATCATGCGGCTGTCCGGCACCGGCGGCGTTGCCGAGGGCATGAAGACGACGCGCGCTCTGATCACCACCGGCCGCGCTGTCGAGGCGGAGTACCACGCCGAGATGCTCAAGAAGAAGCACGGCGTGTCGGTCAAGTCGAGCTCTACATCCGAGCAGGACACGCTCTCCGACATCCGCCGCAAGTTGCGACAGTACGAGGGCCGAGGGAAGGATACGAAGCGGGAGCAGCCGCAGGAGGTCCCGCCCGTGGACGCTGCCGACTCAGCGCGCTCGCCTGAGTTCACTGAGATGCTCGAGCAGGCCATGGGCGCCGCGCCGACGCCTGCGCTCAACGAGGTGCCCGACGTTGCGCCCGTCAAGACCCTCGAGGACGGTGAGACTGTCCTGAGGGGCAAGCAGGATATCGCCGCGGAACGCGCGGAGGCGCGCTTGGATGAAGAGCGCCTCGAGGCGTGGACGCCGGCATGGACCCAGACCGTTCGGGCTCGCGTCGGCGGCTTCCTCGTCGACGCGCTCATGGAGACCGCGACTGTCGTGCGTAGTGCGCCTCATCCGGAGACTGGCGAGATCTAGTGCGTTCTTCAATTTTCACCGTTACAAGGGCACACAGCTAACCTATTTTGTGTGCAGCACCGAGGAGCAGCCGGCGTTCTCGCAGAGCTACCAGTACATCAAGGGCCGCAAGCTCGGCGTTATCAAGCTCAACCCGGCCGTCGCAGACCGTCTAGACAAGGATCCGCTGGCGAACACGATCCACCCGCGTCACCTGCCGATGCTCGTCAAGCCGAAGCCGTGGCTCCGCTACGACTCCGGCGGATACCTCTTCCACCGCAGTACGTCACCAACTTGCATTCTTGTCCCAGCGCACCACCCTGACGCCATGTACTCCCAGACATCGCGATGCGCTTCAAGGACTCGGCCGAGCAGCTCACGTACCTCCGGCGCGCGTCGGAGGAGGGCACGATCGAGCCCGTCCTCGCCGGTCTCGACGTGCTCGGCGCCACGCCGTGGAGGGTCAACAAGCAGATCTACGACGTCGTCATCGAAGCGTGGAACAAAGGCGAGGCGATCGCCAAGATCCCGCCCGCGATCTCCCTCGTCGAGGACCCCGTCAAGCCCGACAACTACCTCACCGACCCGAAGGCCAAGAACGCGTACCTCGCGCGTTTGAAGGCCGTCGTCAACGAGCGCAGGAACAACCACTCGCTTCGCTGCGATACCAACTACAAGCTTGAGATCGCTCGTGCCGTGCGTTCCTCCATTCCTTCCCCCGCCTGTTGTCCGACAATGCCTCTGCCCCACCCGATGGTCTGCTCACATATCCAATGGCGATATAGTTCCTCGGCGAGACGATGTACTTCCCGCACTCGCTCGACTTCCGCGGGCGCGCGTACCCGATCCCGCCGCTCCTCAATCACATGGGCGACGACCTCTGCCGTGGCCTGCTCACGTTCGCCGAGAAGCGGCCGCTGGAGGAGCGCGGGTTCAAGTGGATCAAGATCCAGCTCGCCAACCTGTACGGTTACGACAAGGCGAGCTTCGACGAGCGCATCAAGTTCGCCGAGGACCACATAGAAGACGTGTTCGATTCGGCCGACAAGCCGCTCGAGGTGCGGCTCGGACGTTTGTTGGCTGTCACATGAGTCGTACTGACAACAATCTTCAAGGGTCGCCGCTGGTGGCTCCAGGCCGACGACCCGTGGCAGTGTCTTGCGACATGCTTCGAGCTGGCGGCCGCCGTGCGCTCTGGCAACCCCCTCAAGCACGAGTCCTCGCTGCCCGTGCACCAGGACGGAACCTGCAACGGTCTTCAGCACTACGCTGCGCTCGGCGGTGATCAGCAGGGCGCGCGCCAGGTACGGACGAATGCTCCCTACTTCCTCCGAAACTCCTGCGCCTAACCCATGTACTTGTTCTTCGTTCCCAGGTCAACCTTAGCGAGGGCGACAGGCCTTCCGACGTCTACACCGCCGTCGCCGACCTCACCATCGCCGAGATCGAAAAGGACCGCGAGGCGGGCAACGAACATGCCGCGATCCTGCAGGGCAAGATCACCCGCAAGGTCGTCAAGCAGACGGTACGTTGAAAGAAGCTCAAGATGACGAGGCCGTGCTGGTGGCTTACGGCTCGTTTGACGGCTTAGGTCATGACCACCGTGTACGGTGTCACCTTCGTTGGCGCGCGCGAGCAGATCGACAAGCAGCTCCGCGACCGCGGCGACATCCCTGCCGACCAAGTCTACAGCGTGGCCGCGTACCTCGCTAAGAAGGTGCAGTGTCTCGAGATAACGTTCAGCGGCGCGATTCTGACACCCGCGCTTTCTGCACTTCGTTCAGGTCCTCCGCTCCATCGGTGACCTCTTCTCGGGCGCGAAGGCCATCCAGACGTGGCTGAACAACGCCGCCCGGCTTGTCGCCAAGTCCATCCCGCCTGAGCGTCTCGAGCGTGCTCTCGAGCCCCTGCCGCCGCGCCCGCGGAGCAACGACGACCCGACGGAGAAGAAGAACCGCATGGGGAAGGAGCAGATGACGAGCGTCATCTGGACCACGCCACTCGGCCTGCCGATCGTGCAGCCTTACCGCAAGGCGAAGAAGAAGCAGGTCACCACGCTCCTGCAGAGCGTGTACATCGCGGACCCGAACGCGCCGTCCGAGGGTACGTGACTTTGTTACACCGCCTGCTCGTGGAGCTCGTTCGCTGACACAACGTCTGCGTGATCAGTCAATCCTTCGAAGCAGGCTTCGGCGTTCCCGCCCAACTTCATCCACTCGCTCGACGCGACCCACATGATTCTGACTGCGCTGCAGTGCCGAGTGCGCGAGGCTCGCTCTTGTACTCGCTTTCCTTCGGAGGCTGACCTTATTGCACCTTGTACAGCAACACGGCCTGACATATGCGTCCGTCCACGACTCCTACTGGACGCACGCTTCGACGGTCGACCAGATGTCCGAGATCATCCGTGACACGTTCGTGAAGCTGCACACGGAGGACATTCTCGGCCGGTTGCGGGAAGAGGTTTGTCATCTAGCCTTTGGCAATACCGCCGTTGCACCAGCCCTGACCGCGTCCATTACCTACAGTTCATTGAGCGCTACAAGGGTTACCGGATCCCGTTATCGACGCTCGGCGCCGCGGTCGACAAGGAGAACCCCGCGGTCATGGCGGCGCTCGCCAAGCGCCCGCGTGGGCGCGGCAGGAAACCGAAGGCGAAGGAGGCTGCGACGGAGGACGAGCTGTTCAACGGCGAGGAGGAGGACCACGAGGGTTTGACGCCGGAAGACGTCGCTGCCCTTCGCCCCGGCGGGCTGTCGAAGGAGGACGAGGCCAACCTCAGCCCGGAGGAGCTCAAGCTGCGGCAAAAGTTCGTCCGTGTCGAGGACGTCTTGCCACCCCTGCCGCAGAAGGGCGAGTTCGACGTCCGCGGCGTTGTCAGCTCGCCTTACTTCTTCTCTTGATATGTTCGTCTTTTCTGCATCGTTGTCGCATTTTTTTCGTTCTTTTCTTCGACTTCATTATTTCAAGCATGTTCCATTTCGTGCATGTTGTATCGCCTCCAGCCGTTCTCGACTACCCCCATCTACTTTTCCTTCACTTTCCGTCACGTCACTCGCATAGCATGTAGACTCGTTGCCGGATACTCGCATTCAAGCTCCACTCTGATGACAGCTTGTATGATTGAATGGAGTGTTAAGTGAAATGCCGCTCATCTCGAAACACCTGCGTCCATGCCGGACATCGCGTGACTTTCACTCCTTCTCTGACTGCATCGCTTGCGTTTACAGCTCTGCCAGAGCCTTATTTTACCGCCTCCAAGGTTGAAGTTAACTGGGGTTGCAGCGACCAGCAGTACCCTGAAACCCTTCGACTTCCGGCACAATTCGTTCCAAAGTCAACGTCGTTATTTCGACAGCCTCTTTCCTGTATTTTGCTCCGCGATAGCGATTGGTTTGTTGGACTCCAAGTCTTTATATTAGCCACTTCGCTGCCAAAACACAGGCATCCAACGCATAGCCGTTAACATTTGGCCACAAAACATCAGCGCAGGAGCTTGCTCCACTTCTCCGCGACCGGCGACTGCACCTCCCACTCAAGCTTGACCGTCTTGCTCTCTCCCGGCTTCAACCTCAAGACCCATTCCACCAGCCCGAGCTCTTGGCCCACGGTTCGTCCTCCCGCGGAACTTGGTGCCTCCTCGTCGTCGGGGCGGGCCCACCTAACGACGACGCCATCCTCGAGCTCGGTGTCCCTGTCCTCGACGACTTTGGGATGGCGAAGGATTATTTTGATCCTACTGTCCTGGCTGATCGGAATTTGGTCTCTGACGATCACCGGATCAGCGGATCTCTCAGCTCGTGTGTTCGCCACTGTGATCTGCTGCGAGAAGAATGTGCTGGTCGACTTGACCCAGCTAAGGGGCGATGACCTAAAAACAATTGGGCCAGGAAAATTAAGAGCTGCCTTCCAAGGATCCAGTAAGATGTACTTACGTGGTCGAACGTTTGACACGCGGATGGTACCTGACACCGATGGCAGGGTCGATGCCGAGCGCGACGGTGAATGTCTCTTGAGGAGCGACGTCCTGCGTGTATATTTAAGAAAAGTTAGGAGGAAAGCAACCAGCAGTTCGTCATCGAACACACTCGGATAGTCGTAGCCCCCACGTATGCACCCTCGAGGAAGACCTGAGCTGGGCCGGACAACAGCGGACGGTCCGACGTATTTGTGACTTTCGCCTGTTCTGAGCAATATCAGATATCATTTACCGAAGATTCAGTAAAGGAGACCGCTCTTGCCTGCAAGAATGCCCGCTCAATCTGTTTGGGTACAGCAACCCAGCTGAATGAAGCATCGAGCGCAAGGTCGGCCACGAGTACCTGGCAAACCGTGCGGATTAACGGTCTGCTACAAATCAAAACGTCAGAACAAGGTGCTTACTTTATGAGCGGCTCCGTCAGCCGGTATAGAAGACTTTCCCTCGATCTCAAAGGTTGCACTGATCAAGCCTTCCTTCGCGGATGTACCGCGATGCGGAAGGGCGCTCGGCTCCGGAGCGGCGGCGTTCTGCACGCTGGCAGCGAGCTCCTCCGTCACTCTATCTTCCGATTCGGGCTCGATGGTCACTTCCTTGAGCCGGCGAGTCGTCTTGCCCTCCTCCGCGCCGGCGGCTGCGACGCGCGAGGGAAGGCCCGCCGCTCTGAGCTGCGTTCCTTCGCCGCGAGGGACGCCGACGCGGTAGCCCTCGAGCTTGGGAATAACGGCGCCCTTCGTGGGAGATGCTGAGGGAATATAAGGTATTGCCGATAAACGCAAAGTAATGTTTTCAAGACAGAAAAGATACATGCCTGTTGAGAGCGTGAGCTGCACGTCTAACCAGTCCTCTCCGGCAGACTGCTCGATTTCGGCGCGGTAGGAAACGGCGAAGTCGTGCGACTCGTTCTGAGACGCCCCGGCGCGAAGATCGTACAGCGGCGACCACGAAGAGCCACTGACCACTGTTTCCTCGTACTGCATTCAGCCTGCAGCTCCTCGGCCCCTTCGTGCGTCAGGGCGACTCACAATAGGTCAAGCGGACCTCGATAGTGCAGTCGTCCTTCGCGTGAAGAACAACCGTCACCTTTACTCCACACCTATCCTGACGTTTTTCCTTCAGTAGCCGTGCCCTCTCCTGGCGTTCCTTTTCCTCGACCTCTTGTAGCTCAGCCTCCACGCCCGAGATGCGATCCTCGAGCTCGCCTGCGCGCTTATCGTATGTCTCGAGGAAGCTGATGAGCTTGTCGGGCGCGATGTGCTCGCCCGTCAGAGACGCCCCGTAGGAGTGAAGTATACCCAGCTCGGATTTGAGTCTTCCGAGCTGGTCGACTAGGCTTCGCTTCTCGTGCTCGAGCGATACGATCGACGGTTCCTTGCGCACAGACACTGGCGGCTGCGGTGCGGGCTGATAGTTAACGTCGGCAATGCTTCCACTCTCGCCGGAGCCTTCCACGCTAAAAGGGGGGGAGGGGGTGAAA
>JTLS01000963.1:0-11971 GCA_000826855.1 Basidioascus undulatus | reverse complement strand
GGTGCGTCATCCTTCTCCCCCTCCACTCCTTCCCCCCCCCCGAGTCTCCTTCTACATAGACGGGGCAAGAAGCTGACATGCGGGGCAATTGAGGACACGGACAGATCCTGATCCAGCACCGCGCGCCGGACGACAAACTGCGGCTGGTCGAGCGCATTTTCGCAGGGTTCAAGAGCAGGTTTGTGTACCTCTCGTACGAGGAGCACGACCTCGTCACGGCCAACACGCAGGCGGTCACGCACGCGGCGTTCCTTTCGTGCGTCCCCTCCTCTTCCCTTTCTCCACACCCCCCTCTCCTCCCTCCTTCCTCCACTCGCATCCCTGCTTTCTCTTTTCCTCGCGGAGACAAAGAAGTTCTGATGGTGGTTGTTCCGCCAGGATGGGCACGGCCTGGCACTCGTCGTCCTCCTACCCATGGGAGCTCGACCGCTACGTTGGCGGTATCGAAGTCGTAAAGTGCAACAT
Organism: Basidioascus undulatus; assembly: GCA_000826855.1. Classification (NCBI taxonomy): domain Eukaryota; kingdom Fungi; phylum Basidiomycota; class Geminibasidiomycetes; order Geminibasidiales; family Geminibasidiaceae; genus Basidioascus; species Basidioascus undulatus. The sequence goes on along the minus strand of JTLS01000963.1, from coordinate 11,506 downwards.
CGCGCTCCGGATCTACGCAAACAAGTGGCACGTCTACGCGGGCCTGGCGATCCTGAACCCCTCGGCCCGCGCGCAGATTGAGCAGTACGCCACCTCCGCCTCGGACCTCTTCAAGCTGATGGTGCGCGCGGACGCACAAACCCTCCGCGAGCGCGTCTTTGCCGCGCGCCGCGCCGTGTTCGGTTTTGCGGACGACGGCGCGGAGGGCGCGGACGAAGGCGGGCGCACGCCGATCCTCCTCTCCGATACCGTGCTCGACCGGTTCTCCCTCAACCGGCCCGCCTCCGCGACAGCCTCCTCCCCCTCCCCCCCGCGGAATTCGCACCTCTCCCTCCTCGCGATGGTCGACTGCTGGCACGCGCTCTCAATTCGGCCCTTCACGCATCTCGACGTGGCCGGCACGCCCCTCTTCCGCATGTGGATCGGCGTGGCCGAGTACCTCTTCCGCTCGCCGGCGCGGCTCGAGGCTGCGCTCGACGCGGCCGTCAACGACACGAGCCACCGTGCGGACGACACGGAGTTTATTGTTGCTGCGCGCGGGTGGAGCCAGGCGATTAGCTTTGGGAGCTTTGAGCTGTACCGGGAGAGGTTTGAGAGGACTGCACGGTTCTTTGAGCCGCGGTTTGAAGAGGCGGGTAGGAGGGGGAGCGAAATGTTGAAGGCTATTTTGGAGGAGCAGCCGAGGACGTAGAGGGTGGGGGGAAGGGGCCGACACTGAGCCGAGCATTGCATGGACGCTGGACACTGCATGGAGTGGATGTAGGGACAGCGGTACACCTCAAAGTGTGGATCAGGGGTGCTCCGATCATTATCCTCCTGGGTTTCGCCCCGCTGCGCATCCGGCCATGCTTTTGCTGACTAACTTCGGTCTCGCAGTAACTGACCGACAGATACCCCACGCAGCGAGGGCAGTTATGGCGCAGTACCGCAGTGCACCCCATTAGATCCACAGCAGGAGCTAACTAGGTAACTACGCGCGGATCAATGGGGAGGTACGCAATGACGCTCCGTGCGAAGGTAAATTAAGCGCGTCTGTCCGCACCAAACCGCTTTTGCGGGAAAGCGTCACGCGACTGGATTTTATGGTATGAAGGGGCTAGGTACGGTCGTAGTCGGTTGGGGGGTCGAACGCGTGTTACTTGGGGAAAGGGTATGCCAGCTTGCTGCGCGCAATGAAACGGGAGAGAGAAGAAGAAAAGATGCTCACGGTTATCAGTAGGGCGCAAATCGCCGAGCACGAGTCCACGCCTTTCTGTCAGCGGGCACGACGGTCCGCAAAACTGGCGTCGCAACAAACTTGACCGCGCGCACAGCGGTCTTGCCCATCACGGCATGCTGAATGCATAGATCCACAATCTTGTCTACTGCTTCCTGCTGCTGGCGCGGCAGAAGCCGCCGCGTCCAGTGTTTGGGAGGACATTCATCGCTAGTGAATGTCCACCTCAGGCAACGACCCAGTGCCCACTGCAAACGAACCATAGACTATGGCTCGCTGGACGTAGTCCATGCCCCCATTCTCCCTGTCCCTTTTTCACTAGCCGCGTATGATTCACGGCGAAGCGGACACTTCACCCCTCCATCCGTTCTTCCCCCACGAACGGCATATTATTATCGTTAATTATCTCGACACGGTAAACTGAATTGCGGGAGGTCTTTGCTTGAAGAAACTTGTCGGTAGTTGTTGCTTCATTCTTTTTCACTGTGTGTGCGCGCCTTCTGTGTGCCACTCGGCATGTACCCGCTTCCGCAGCGCCTATTAGGAGATGGCAAGGTGTTGCGCGCCCCTTTCGACGATGTTGGATTGACTTGGCGAGTCCGCAAGCCGTCGCGGAATGACGACGAACATGTGAACCTCCGTGCGTATTTCACACCGCGAGGCGTGTCTTCCCGTCCCGTTCTCTGCCTGCTCACGCTCACTCTCATCTCTTCCACCGCACCAGCACTCTCATACCCACATACCCCACATCCATCTCAATACCTATCTTCCAGAATGTCCGCCGCCGCCGCCTCGCCGCCCACGCCCAGGCGCCCGAGCCACTACCGCTCGAGCTCGTCCATCCTCCTCCCGCAGCTCACGCGGTCCGAGCACCCCTTCTACACATGGGAGCAGAGCCCCTCCCGCGTCACGGTCGACATCAACCTCCCGTTCCTCAACGCCGTGGTGAACCTCGGGTCGCCCCTCGTCCTCGCCAGGGAGGGGATCAAGGTGCCCTCGGTCGGGTTCGAGGTCAGATATCCGACCCTCTCTGGAGGAGATTGTAGCTGATGATTTGGGGGGGAAGGCCGAGTTCGAGTCCCCAATCGACCCCAGCACCTCAGGGTACTCAGTCGGTCCGTCAGCTGCGTTTGTTCTGACATCTTCCAGCCGCCGCCCACTGACCGCGCCCATCGTTCCTCGGGGCGCGGGCAGGCCACCATGCGCTCACCCTCTACCTGAACAAAGCCTCCCCCACGCAGTGGAAGCGCCCCTTCACAGGCACAGTCAAGCTCGATCCTATAGTGCCGCGGTCGGTTCCGCTGCCGCAGGACGCGGAGGAGATTCTGAAGAGCGGGGTGCGTGCGTGCTGCCAACTCGGGGGTTAAGGGATAGAGGCTGATCTTGGGAGAAGAGGGAAAGGGCGGAAAGGAGGTTTTGTCTGGGCTGGGGACGAACGGGGAGGCGGCGGTCTGAGGTGTTTTGAGAGGCACGGAGGCAGTGGGGAAGGAGGACGTTTCGAGGGAGGGGTAATGGCGGGTATGGGCGGGTGATAGTGGGACAGCTGCGTAGAAGCAGGTGGTTACAATCTTGATGAGCTAGAGATTGAGTCTTCTACCTGAGATATATGAGATATGTGAGATACATGAGATATATGAGATACACGTTACCAGCTGAATGGTTTCGTGCTGCTGCCCTGCCTTGATGTCCTCGTATATTCTTCGACGCCCGATGCACTGTGTAGCGTTCAATCGCATCGTCGACCTGTGAAAAACTGGGCGAAAGTTTCACCACTCAATGATGGGCTTCTGGGCATAGGCCTCGATACCAATCTCGCCGATCAACTTCACCATCAGAACGCTTTTCGCAAGAACCAAGAAGCCTGAAATTCGACGGTCGTTCTTTTATACTCGGCTATAGTGGTGGAGTAATTCAAAGATTCAAAGGCAACATACAACTTGCCCAAATTTGCATGAAGAGACTTCTTGACCGACTGACAACAAGCATGAAGCAGTTCTTCATCCTTTGACGTCTTATCAAGCACATGTCACATGTAGAGGAAGTTTTTATATTAAATTTTCAATGTTATACAAGAACTAAGATTCCAACGTCACAGAAAGGCAGGTCTAGAGGTCCAGGGCAGTCATCGAACCCGGCGGACGGAAATCACGAAGCGCTTGTATGTCCACCCGTGTTCTCTGCAACCAGGTAGTATTGTCACATCAGCTACAACATCATGGAAATTTACTTATAAAGACTCAGATGGGTCCGATGTGCAAGTCCTGTACGACTGCTTCTGGCTCTGGTGTCACCGTGGACAGTAAAGTTGAATGTGCCAACTATAGGCGACGTAGTTTTTCGAGGTCTATGATGGGTGATTCCAAGAGCGGGGATGGTCACAGCCCATGTCGACTTTGAATGTCCAGAGAAGCACATCGGGAATAACCAGGCTGCAGGATAAAAACATTGCATGGACATGTCCTTCCCACAGTAACCCACCGAACCTCTCGAATCGGACTCTGCACCTGTACCCGCAGCGACGTTTCATTGTTGGCCATGTGGGTCGTGAACAGGTCACAGCGCAACAGCCTGCGTGCCTCAAATCGGTCCCCATTGGGCATTTGTGCCTGCCTCTTATTTTGTTGTTTTCACCTGGCCTGCACCGCAGTTCTGCCAATGAAGCGCGTGGTGTACGCACTCAAGTAACCGTTCAATGCCGTGGTGACTCCTTCCTTTTGGTCTTGGTTAAAGGTACAACCGGGAAGGCGATATCCTTTGTGAAAGTAGCTTATTCAGAAAGTACACGGACAAATAATTGAAGGGCAATCGATACTGATGCTCTTTCTTTTGGCGATGGGAGGCCAGGGTGCCAGCAGCAGCGCACGGATTGAATTAAGTCCTCGGCCCATGCTTCTTGCTTCTTACTTCCCACCCCCACCCCCACCTCGCAACGGCTCACGAAATCACCACACTGCTGATCGCCTTTGAATATTTATCCACCATGTTCTCCTCGTCGCCTTTGAGAGTCTCCCGGTCGAGCTTCACCGCGAGATCGCCGGCTATCTGCGCGTCCTGGATCTAAAGAGACTCTCCGGCACCTCTTCATCTTTCTGCTCTGTATACCAGGCGCTCGCATTTCGTGTTTATGGCGTTTGGGTCGACGGTGGGGGAGATCTCCATTATCTGAGCAATGCTCTGCGAGGGTGGCCACGGATGCGCATCTTGGTCTCGTGTGTACCGTTTCCTTGAAGTTATTCTCGAAGCTCACTCCTTCTTTCCGCAGGTTCATCACCGTCGCAGTAGAACCCGGGACCTCATTCTTGACTGCCCACGGTCCTGTCAATGTACTTCCGATCTCCGTTCCGAAGCTCGCCGAGGTCATTTGGCAGCTGCCGAACCTCGAGTGCGTCGCGCTCTCGTGTTGGCCGGCCCAGATCAGGGACGACTGGATGAATGGTCGCGCTCTCGCCCATCGCCCCTGCCTTCGTATACTCGAGTCCGACTTTCAAGGGCGCCCGCCTACATCTTTCGCTCTGCCCACCGGCATCTCAGATCTCACGCTTCGCTAATCGCCATCCTGGACCCGCGGCACCTGGTATGCTAGGCGGCACGAAAGCACTCATCGATAGCTTCTTCTCCGTCGCGTGGAGGTCGGCGTCAACTTTGCGCCGATTGGCGCTTAGGTTGGATTCGTTGCACATCAACAGTTGGACGAGGCGGGCTTACGATCAGGCCGTGCGCCGCATCTTCGAAGAAGGTTCGGGGCTGGAGGAACTCGTCATCCTCGGCATGACCGACTCTTGGGCGGATTCGCTCATCACAGCACCCCCTGACGGCGATGATGGACATCTCTTGCCACGCTTGCGCTCGTTATCGATTAATCCCCGCGTCTCGAGCTACGAGCGTATCTTCACGAATTGCCCGTCGCTTCGCTACCTCTCACTGTCAGTGGTCTCAACCCCGAAACGGCCATCGCTATCTTCAGCTGTATGCCGAATCTGCATTCGCTGGATGTTCTGCTGCTGGGCATCAGCCGCGACAAGCTGCGCGACGTCTTCTCGACGTTGCCGCGTCTGCTCGACCTCGACCTCAAGCTCAAGTATACGTTAGGCATCAAGTACGATCAGCACACGATCATCAGGTCGAGAATGAGCCGGTAGGTCACTTCTGCCCCTGTTCATCCCTACGGAATGCCGCGTGGTTGACTGCTTGACTCGCTCTCCAACACCAGTTCAAGACCGCTCTGCGCCAGCTCGCGCGTCTCGAGCGCTTGAAGGTCGTCTTCTCGGACAGTGACTACCCATTCCTTAATGAGGCACCGCCCTCCGCGTACTCGATCGCCCACCGGACTCAGCATCGCCCACCATCTCGATCAAACCTCCCGCCGACCTCGAGACCGATATCCGCACCACAGCAATTCGCAATCTCGCGAAAGGCTGTCAGTCTCTCCAGAAGGTGGACTGGACCGAGCACGGCTCGACGGATCGCGGGTGTCACGAAGTACTGCTTTGTCGTTTTGGAGGGAGTGACGGCGGAAGGGCGGTCGCTGCGCAGGTGACCAGAACCGGTTCTTCTGGCTGATATTGATACGCTGCATACCAATATCTTGGACCTCGGTTGCACTGTTCTGTATGCGCGTGCTGGAAAGCCTCAACCTTGAGCCTCGCGCAGGTCTGGAGCACGAGTATCATGGGATCCTGTCGGCGTCCTGCACCCGGAACACGCGGGTGCAGACATCCTTTCTTTCTTCATGAAATTTTGTCTCGGTCCTCAAGCTCGCCCTTCACATCAATTCACATTCATCTTGAGAACAGACTCGACGCGACTGTATGTAGGACCTCCACTTTGCTGAAGACAGATTTCGCGAACTTGGCGATGTTGGCACAAGTTCGCACAGTCATGGCGCAAGCGGCCGCCGTTGTCGCTCTCGCCAGGAATCGACGGATACCGGCATCGTCCTCAGCTCACATCATCAGCCTGCACTCGCTCACCACCTCACTCAGTTCGCCCCTCTCGCACTTTCCAGCAACCTCCGTCACGACACTGGGAATATAAAGGAGACTCGTCCTCTAGATCAAAACATCCACTCTTTACCGCGATCATCATACAGCAGCATGTCTCACAAAGCAGCCATCCTGCCGGAGAAGCAGTGCGATAAAGCTTCTTCCAGGGTCTCTACGCGAATCCGGATGAGACGACGTTCCAGGAATACGCCGTTGTCCCTGCGGACATCGCGTCGAAGGTGCGTCCGTCACACCGACGCACTGATAGAGAAGAGGCGTACTTACTTTTATCAAAAGTTGACATGCCTCTTGGCCCCGTTCAGATTCCCGACAACTTCTCCGATGAGCAGGTCGCTACCATTCCAGTCGCTTCCCTGGCGGCTCTCGTTGGCTTGTTCCACGCCTCGGGCGCAGGCATCCCGCATCCTTTCGCGGGAGAGAAAGCGGGAAAGGGCAAGCCGATTGTTGTCCTTGGTGGGAGCTCGAGCGTCGGGCAATACGGTACGCATAGACCAGACGTCTTCCTCGTGCCGTTGGCTGATAGAGTTCCGGCCGCGTCTGCAGTGATCCAGTTTGCCCGCCTGGCCGGCTTCAGCGCGATCCTTACCACCTCTTCCGCCGCGCACGAGTCGTACCTCAAGTCTCTTGGCGCGACCCACGTCTTCCCGCGCGACGTCTCGGCCTCGACGCTCTCAGAGCTCGCACCTTCCCTCAGCGTCGTCTACGACGCGATCTCCTCCCCGGAGACGCAGTCCTTCGGGCTTGAGCTGCTCGCGTCCAATCCAGATGGCAAGCTCGTCACCGTCCTCGGGCCGAATCCGGAGAGCGAGAAGACGCGGGCGATCTACGGTAGCAGCCACACGTTCCGAGACGTGTCTGTGCCGTTCTGGGGCGCGGTCAAGGGTCTCCTCGAGAGCGGCGAGCTCAAGCCGAACCGCTTCGAGACCTTGCAGGGGCTCGAGAACATTGAGGAAGCGCTGGAGCAGAACAGGAAGGGCGTGAGCGGTGTCAAGGTCGTTGTGCGCTTCTAGAGGTCTGTGGATTACGGAAATCGGACCGGATTACGTATTGCGCGCAGTTAATGCCTTTCTTTGAACTTTCTGTCAATTTTCACGCGTTGGACTTCGAAGAGACAAACATGTACTAGATGAAAATGGCGCCGACCGGGCTACAGTTTGAGCCAGATCGCACCGATGGCGGAACAGCAAGGGAAAGGACAGCCTTGAAATCTTTTGATATGCCTATACAAGCCGGTGACTGTGTTGGTTCTCTCCTAAGTCAAGCTGAGCTGGGTTACTTGCTCCCTCGGTCGACCCACCCATATGTATGTTAAGGCAACGACGGGATACGCTGAGAAGATGGTTGTATTCCCTCTGTAGAATGTGTTTCCAACCGAATTGTATTCATCATCAAGTGAATGCTTGAACCCTCGTATCACCGGCCTGAAAAAAATGAACATAGTTCAGGCGGTCACGCGCTCACCATGGAGCAGCTGAAGATTGATCGCTTTGCTGCCTGATCATATGTTCGACCTGTCGTTCTCAAGGCGTTGGGCTGTGCTCAAGGTGTGACTGAGCTGGAACTATAACAGCCTCACACACGGATCCGGAAACAGCGCCAGATTGAGTGGGGCAACTGAAGTGACAGTGCGGACGTGCGGACGAACTGACTGAACGTTGCCGATGCGCAATCGACCTGGTCTTGGCACCCGCCCACCTGCGTGCCTCTTTACCTTGTACGACCTTGGCCGGGCTTTGCTCTCGGTGCCCGCGTCTGTGTAGGGCGTTGAGAGGTGGGAATTGGAGCGGACGTCTACGTTGACATTCACGCCTCGTGGCTTTTTATGGTCTGCGCCGTCCTCATAGACTTCTCAGGCAGCAAAGCATCATGGTCCGCTCTCCAATGACGGTGTATAAGGCAGCAACGCAACCACTGCCGTTTTCTCTCCGTCCCTCGTTCCGCTCATCCTCTAGTACCCCTCTCTCCAGCTGGACTATTAATGATGCAGCTGTCATACGCCCTCTTCATCACAGCCATCCTCCGGATATCCTACGCCGCGCCTCTTGGTCAAACAGAGGATTTTAACGCTACCGATCCTCAACTGAGCAAACGCTTTGCATGGGGCCTGCAGACGAACTGCGCACACGAGTGCGTCGGCTGCGCCGCTTGTTCACACGCACCGGGGCTGCTCCCGACCACTCTCTTCGCCCCCACAGTGTCGCCATTTCCTTCGATGATGGTCCCTACTACTGGACGGAGGACGCATCTAACATATTCCGTGCGCTACCCCCTCCGAACTCGCGTTCTGTCCTTGCTCACAGTGCGAGTGATTTTCAGGTGACAACCAAGCCAAGACGTCCTTCTTCGTGCGCACGCTTCCAGCTCATACCACTACATGCTCCTTCTTCATATAGACGTGAACATAACAGGTCAACGGCAACAACTACGGATGCATATATGACGAGGACAACGTGCAGCGCTTGCGCAGAGCCTACGAAGTCCGTAATCCCTGATACCTCGTCCTGCCCCATCAGATGCCTTGCCATGCTTAAATATCTACCGCACATAGGCGGGGCACCTCATCGCCTCACACACTTGGTCGCACCCCAGGTGATCTAGCTCTCCCATCTAAATGTTCCCTTCCAACGAAGCTGACACCCCGTGCCTAGCATCTCGACGCTGAACGTCGAAGCCCTCGATCGACAGATTCAGCTGCTCGAGGACGCCCTCTGGAAGGTAAGCCAGCCTCAAGGCCCTTGCTCATAAGACTCCCGGAATGCTAACGCGCATTCTGATATAGATCCTTGGTGTCGTCCCCGCCGTCCTACGCCCGCCGTTCGGCGACATCCCAGACTGGGCCTTGCAGCACCTGAACCAGGTCTGACGTTTCACTCATTCTTCACTTGTGATCGTGACTTGATGAGGTGGGTTCTCTTCTCCAGCGCTGGGGCTTGACCGTCGTCACCTGGTCGGACGACTCGGGAGACGCGGTCGGTCGGAGCCCGGCAGAGTCGTCGGCGCTCTACGCCGACGTTGGGAACAACTGGCGGCCCCGCAACGTGCTCAACCACGAAACTATCTGGTCCACCGTCTTTCAGGTCATTCCACCTGCGGTGTCCTCGCTCAAGTGGGAGAAGGGGAAGAACTTGCAGGTGCGAGACCCAGACATGCTTGTCAGCCGTACTTTCAGTTGGGCGTGCCTGACATGGTAGCCATTTTGGCGGCGGCACAGACCGTGGCTGAGTGCCTGAACGTGGAAGCGTACAAAGTCGTCGGCAGCTATGGGTGCGTCCCGTAACTATCTTTACCAGTCGTGTCTGTCAGCAATCTCATCTGTCTGTTGGTTCGGGTTGCAGAACGCGGGACAGCACGTAAGCCTTCTCCCTTTTTGGATGCTATTAGGAGGGCTTGACATCAAATCATGCAATACAGGTGGACCTGCGAAGGCAAACCCGGTCCTGGTCAAGGCTGGTGAAGCCCCTGGACTGCGCAGTCTTTCCCGGTGCCTCCCCAAGTGGCGGATTTTGAGCCCCTCTACCACTGCTCCCTTACTGGCCATTCTCTTCCCACCTTTCGAATGACCTTTCAATTTGGCAACCCATGCTTCGCCCTCAGTTCTCCATGTCCCCGTTCCTCTTTTGGTCGTTGCGCTCGCTCTGGACGCTTTACATTCGCACTTAGTCCATCACTTAATGCATACCTTGTACATTTGCATTCTTAGCTACTTCTTAATCCAATGCAACAATCGCCATTCGTTTGGAAACCATGCCGGTCGGCCTGCACCTTGCCCAACGGCAAACTGGTGAACCTCAACGCCGCTCACTCAACATCCCTTCCCGAATGAGATTTAGAGATTATCTCATATGAACTGCACAATAATGAGGGATTGAATGAAAGCAAAAAAATCCCCTCTCAAAGTGTTCTCTGTTTAAGGTATAGGGTGGATGCACTGCCACAGGACGGGTGTCACCATGAACTGAGCGGGAACCTGCAAAGGACACTGCGTGCTGACAGCCGGAATAACGAATACACTTCCTTTAATGAAAGAAGTGTCCTGACCTTTAAGGCTCCCATACCAGCTATCGACTCTCGAAGACGTCCCTAGTCCTGACCGCATCGAAATGTCGAGATTCGATTTCCCTCAGCGCGCACGACGATGCAACGCGGCGATCCAACCGTTCAACCGATGGAAATCCAATTAGGCAGGAGCAACTGAAAGACGACCGCATGTACAGATTTTCCATAACCCTCAGACCACTGCAAACGATCAATGACCAACACAATCGACACAGACAACTAGCTATACGGTATCAATTGACAAGAGTCCCAAGCAAAGGAAGAGGAACAGACAACAACGGCGACCAATGCCAAGGGAGGGGCTAAAGGCAGAACACAAACAGGACGAGCCGAAGAAACACTGGGAGAAGCGCACTGAATATAATTGCCGAGCCGATACTGAGAATGTCCAGAACACAGCGTCCGAAGAAAGACCAAGATCTGAAAGCGGACGGAGGATCGAACGAAAGACGATGCGGTGCACTTTAGACTGTACATGATCGGGGGTATACAACGGAGACGAGTCGTTGACAAGTGAGAATATAAAGCGCGGGCCGAAGGGCGGCCGTAAAAATGGAAATCACAGCGTGTGTGTGAAACCATGAAACCCGTGCGCCGTACGCGCTACCTCCCCTACCTTCCCGGCACCCAGCGCCCCTGGCCGGCAGCGTCCCACTCGTCTTTCCTCCTCGGGGGCCACGCGAACCCCCCGGCCCCGGGCGCGGACCCGCCGGTGGGGGAGTACGGCGTGACTGGGCTGCTGGTCGTGGGGAAGCTGGAGGCGATGGAGGGGGCGTAGGACGGCTCTTGCGGCTGGTGGGTGTAGCTGTTCCGAGTGGAGGAGCTCGAGGAAGCGATGGCCGTTGCGTAGGCAGGCTCGTGCGCCTGGTGCGGCGTGGGCATGTGGAACGTGCCCCTGGAGGACCCCAATCTCGAGTGCGAGTGCTCGCTCACTCCCGAATCGAGGGACGCGAGGGACGTGTAGCTGCTCGATTGGCTGACCGTCCTGCGGGGCGGCGAAGCGAGGGACGAGAGGGGGGCCGCCTCAGCCGCTTCGGGGGCGGGGAGGGGCGAGGCAGGGGCGGTTGGACTGGAAGGTGGGGAGGCGGGGTTGGGTGAGATGAGGGAGGGGGACGAGAGGGACGCGGAGCGCGCGTGCAGACGCATGTGCCGCCGCATGTTGGACAGGACGGAGAATGGGCGGGCGCAGGAGGGGTCGGGGCAGACGTGCGGCTTGTCGCCTGCGGGGTGG